>OMLM01010276.1:3010-22749 GCA_900302695.1 Helostoma temminkii | reverse complement strand
ATGATTCCCTGTGTGTGTGTGTGTGTGTGTGTGTGGGGGTGTGTGTGTGTGTGTGTGTGTGTGTGTGTGTGTTCAGCACCGCTGTTGTGAGGACATTTTCGAGTCGTGAGGATATTTTAGCCAGTTCTCACAACTTCAAAGAGCATCTTGACAAATGTTAAGGTTGGGGAATGTGTGTAACAAAGAAAAAGAGATGCTACTTAAAAAGTGCTATTTCTATTCTCTTTTAGCACTTATGCCCAACAAACATCACTTCTCCTCGCCCATGGATTCATTCTCCTTCACCTCCTCTGACCTGAGCTGAATCTACCTAATATTGTACTAAGATGTGTTGCATACATGAATGTGAATTAAGTGCGTCTACAGTTTATAATTATGCTGTATAGGATTCCTTCAGTTAGATATACTGATGGGAAATGCCCTTCCTGGCCTCTGTATGTGTGTGTGAGTGACAGAAACACATGTATGTATTAACAACCATACATCTGCTGCAACATCCTAAAGAAAATCTGTGTGATCACTCCTTTGGTTTGGTTGGATCACTCCCTTTATTTAACTGCAGTGATTGCACTGTTTAAAGAGTTATCTTTATTAGATTTCAGAGTACAGGACAACTTTGAGCTAAACGAGGAAAGTGGGTTTACGTGCATGTGTTTGCATGACAAAAAGAGCAGTTTCAGGACTTATTGATCCTTTATTATAAATGAGACGAAAGGGGATCTCGTAAATCACTGAATGTTTTCATCACAGCAACCTGAACACGTTTTTCAGACTCTACTGCCACAGTCGTCCATCAGCTCTGTGCTGACAAACGGCGGACATGCCCTCTCCACACAGTAATTACAGGAAGCCAAGGAGGAGTTGCTTCAGGCACATCCTGGCACTCCGCTCACCTGGATGACTTTTTTCCTCTCTCGTAAAACAAGTTCTATTTGTTAGATGGGGTGAGTTTTGAGGGCACTGAAACCTAAATTCAGGTCAGAGAGCGCTTATCACATTGTACAGGAACTCTGTCATTCTTAAGTTGTCATTCTCAGTTGTGGTGCAACAGAAATGTATATAAAACATATTAACTATCAGATAACATAATCCACTTGCACTGTACTGTATATATCTATATTTGACTGTTTTTTTTTCACTCTGAAAACCGTTGTGATAACTATGCACACAGTCATCTTTAAAGTCTGTTTTTCATATTCAAACTATTTTGGGGTGGAGAGTATCAGGTTCCTACATCCCAATCAAAACACATCAAAATCTGTGCGAAAAGGTTTGAACAGCATCAAGCTAAAAACAGAAGGTAATTTTAATATGACTCCTAACATGAAGCAGCTCAACACAGCTGCTGTGTAGGACTCCGTTGATTCAGAAACCCCTTTACTTCTTACTTTCTTTTCACAAATTGATTGTTTAACCCCCTGTTTGCAATGAATATTTTCTGTGTCATGTTTAGAAGCTTGTCTTTTGACTCTGTGATTCTCCCGCTAATTGTCTCAGCGGGGCAGCTGACCAAGATGGCTGCCCTGCCCTCTGGACCACTGTGACTATATTCCACCAACAAAAGAACAGATGAGGAAAACAGCATGGAGAAATAAAATACTTCACCCATCCCTCTCACTGAGAAGTGCCAGATCTTTATTTCACTCTTTTCTCTCTGTTTTTTCTGTATCAGTGCCCACAAAGTGATTGGAAAGCACAAAACAGTCTTTTTTTGTTGACGTTCGATGGCGCGTGATAATGTGGTCATTATCATCGCTAAAGGAACAGGTTGAGGCTCAGACAGGGTTTCACTGGAGGACTTTAAAGCACATGCACACACATGCACGCACTTTCAGTGTGGGAAAAGAATGCTTCTAAACCAGAGACAGCTGTTTGGGTGGCTCGTGAGGATGGTGATCATGTTAAAGGGAAGATGGCCTACTGTAAACTCCACCTGTGCATTTTGCCAGACCTGAGGCTATGGGAAAAACAGCTACCACAGTGTGAGCCTGTTGTTTGGTGAACTTTGAGGTGTGTACTGTGTGTACGCTTGACCAGGATTTCATAAAAGTGAATTCTCAAACCTCCAGATGAAGTTAACATCATTATGGTAATAACCACAGATATACAGAGCTGCACTGCCATAAAAGTGAGAGCAATATCCACACGCAATGAAACTGAGAACACTTTTTCAGGGTGGCTGTGCAACAGGTAGACATATTTTTTAGAGTAATAATTTTACCCATTAATAATAATAATATGCACAAAATCCAGATACTGCCCTCAGAGAATAATAGTCAGAGGAATAAAGGGTGACTTGACCATTTGTATACGAGTGTATATGTGTATATATATAGATGGTATTAAATATCCCTCTGCGTTTTGCATATTAAAATATCTCTCTGCCTCTAGAATTAATTAAAATCTATTTACATTAGATTACACAAAACATTTATTTGACGTAGATTCAAATTAAAATTAACAAAATCATAACCTAAACATATTCTACTACAATACAGATGGTAAATAAAGTGTTTTACAACTTTTACAACAAAAACGAAGCTTGTGCACTATCAATCATATGGTTGGCAAATGTGTGTGTGTCAGAGGATCTGAGTGGATGAAGAATGTCATTAACTTTTACGTCCAGCTGACTTCATTGAGGCTGGTCATAGAATGTGGGCAGAGAAGCTGTTAATACCAAACAAATGAAGGAAATAGATTAATTTCTGCTGTTTTATTAAATTTGAAATTCAAATGAAATGCTCCCTTTGTAGTTTCTCTCATATATTAGAAGGCTGAGGATCCTTTTGGATTTCCAAGGTTTTCATTATTTTATTGGCTAACCATCCATGGTTGAAGAATAGGACTCTCTATAGTTTTCACCTGTTCATATTCAGGTTATAAACCTTTATCTTAGTCATGTTTTTAAAGAATTTATGAAACTGAGGAAAGCAAAGGGTGTTTTTAAAAGACAACAATTGTTTTGAGTTGAATGAGATGACATTACGGAGGTAGTGTTTGTGTCCTCCCTTCCCTCCCCCAGGGCTGACTAGAAACGCCCCAGGGACAGGATGGGATGGACCCGGCAGCCTCTCATTCATTAGCCTCTCCCTCTGCATGGCTTCACAACAATATAGTAAAAACAACACTGAACTGAAATAAAGCTTTTCTGTCTGACGCATCGGGTTCAATTTAAACATTTAAGTTTACTTCAAAACACACAAGGCCAACTTTGTCAGTACTGCTCGTGTTAAAATATCCCTCTATCTGGGAATTATTGTATAATAATAATTTGTTTGTAGTTTTAATGCAGCATTTTCCTTCACAAACGGAATTAAATTGATAACATGGTGACCTGGAGCCATGGGGACCACTGAGACCCTTTCATTTCCTTATATTAGTTCATAACACTGTGATGTCTGCGCTGTGTGAATAATAAAGCTGCTATACGCTTATTATATATTATATGTTGTTACATATTATATATTAACTAAATTCTGAAACGCCAGTGTTTGAACATAAAAGAGAAGTCAGTTGGCCCACTGGTGAGCATGAACAGTTTCTCTCATCAATCACTACTGCTCCAGGGAAATAGCTGGATTTCTTGTATTAAATATTGTTGACCTACTTGTTGTGAGCGCGCACTCGCGTTTACAATTTACGACCACCTCGAGCGCAGACGTTTAGAGACGGTGAGAGGTGGCCTCTGATTGGTCCTCGGCCTCTCAGCGGCACTTCAAAGAAACGAAGAGGCTACAACTAGCGCAGCAGTCAGAGAGGAAACAAGACCCATCACATCCAGTCACTGCGAAACTATCACACACAGTCAGCCGAAGACACCGCTGCGCAGACTATGGCTGCTACACTGCTGGGGGTAAGTTTACATCTATGGATACTTGCTGAAACATGAGTTTAATATCCTCACAGGGCTCAGTTAACCTCGTATGTCTTATTAATGCAGTAATATTAGGCTAAAGAACACAGCTGGCAGGTTGATTATAGAAAACCGATTTACCTGACGCAGGTAAAGTGTGGTGTTGTTTTCTATCAGTGTAGGTGCTTTCAGATGCCAGAACATTTGGTTTTTCGTTACTTCGCGTTGAAACAAGCTAGAGAGACGCTGTTTGTAAAATTTTATCTATGTCACATAACATGAACTTTGTATGTTTGTCTTATTTTGCGCGTATTTACGCACACCACGTTTAGCTGCGACTGCGTAATGACGGGCCTAAAAATATCTGTGTTCTCCACAGGAGGAGCCCCGCTTGGGCAGCACCCCGCTGGCCATGCTGGCCGCCACCTGCAGCAGAATTGGTGATCCCAGCTCATCGTGTTCCCCTGTTCTTCCCGATGGAGCCACGGGACTTGTCAAAGGGTTTCACCCGTGGAAAAACGCTCCGGGCACCAGCAGCCTGGGCACCTGCCTCACCTCACTCGGGATTCCCTCTGGGACCGGCAGGAGTAATGGGACTGGACTGCCGGAGCCCTCTAGCGCCTTCTCAGTGACCACTGCCAGCTCTCCGTTTGGAAATGATTTTTCAATGTATCAGACCACTATGACAACGGACAACAGTGTTCCCGACCCTGTAAACGCACAACGGTCTGTGTTTCTGGCGAAGTTCCCGTCCTCAGTTGAAGGCATAACGGGGATATATCCGAGGATGCACGCGCATCACTACGAGTCATGGTTCAAGCCCGTGGGGGACGTCGGAAACGGGTCTCCTGCTTGGTGGGACATGGGCACCAGCTGGGTGGACACGCAGAGCACAGCCGGGTTACCTTCTCCTCTGAGCGGATACAGTAGCGACTACAGCTCCGCCTTCAGCACCGGTGCCTCTCAGCACCTGCTCCCCCCCACACAGCACCTGTTCGACGGCTTTAGACCACCTGTCCCGGCTCCATACACAGAGCCTGCGACGACGGAGGCGCCAGCGCCGACAGGAACCCCGGTCGTTTCTGTGGCCGCATCTTCCCGCTCTTCCTCAAGGCGCTACTCGGGCAGAGCCACCTGCGATTGCCCGAACTGCCAGGAGGCAGAGAGCCTTGGCCAGGGAGGAACAAGCCCGCGTCGGAGGGGCCTGCACAGCTGTCACATCCCGGGATGTGGTAAAGTGTACGGCAAGACCTCTCACCTGAAGGCCCACCTGCGCTGGCACACCGGGGAGAGGCCCTTCGTCTGCAACTGGCTCTTCTGCGGGAAACGCTTTACGCGCTCAGACGAGCTCCAGCGACATTTGCGCACGCACACCGGGGAGAAGCGCTTTGAGTGCGCTGTTTGCCACAAACGGTTCATGCGCTCCGACCACCTCAGCAAGCACGTTAGGACGCACAGCACGGAGGGTTCAGAGGATGGAGGGGAACCGGGGCTCGGTAAAGGCAATAGTGACACTGACAATAGTCTATCCGGTAGCCCGAGCCAGTCTCCCGGACTGCATGTGCGTGAGACTGTCCAAACCAGCGAGGGACAGAGAGTGGAGTAATTTACAAAGGTAAATACCAGCAAACAGCACGGGGGCATTAGATCACACTGTACCAACTTCTATGGACTGAAATGGCACTTTAATGAACTTCAGCTGTGGATGAAACCATGTCCTTACCTCAAATATGTTATTTGTTTCTGTAAAAATAAAGTTTTACCCTACAATTTATTAAATCCTGTGTTATTTGAAGATATAACCTCCACCGTATCTATTCTACAAAAGCGTTTTATTAAAATAAAAAATAGCCTGTAATTAAACTCTTAATATCACAATATATAATTCAAGATCATATCCTAAAATACAACTGATTTCTGCTTGTAATCCATAATTAACTGTTATGTAATTATTTTCAATAGTGGGACACATTAATCTTATTTTATGTTGTACATTGTGTCTGAAGACATTTAAATTCCAACCAGCAATATATAAAATACTTCACAGTATTTATATATCCATATACATCCATAAATCTTTTGTTTATTTATTCAGCCTGTTTTTAGTTACCACTGTTAGTATTTGATACGCTGGTTTTTGTTGTGGCCAAATCTAATAAATTACACAGCTTTTCTGTTATGTATACAGTTTCTGAAAATTATAGCAGAGTTGCAAAATTTGATTTGCTTGATCAAAGTATTGAAATTGTTCTAGTTCTATGCAGCACTGCTGACAGATTTTAACATCTGTCCTATTGATCACAGTTATATTTTTAATTACTGTAAAACCAGCAGAGATACAAGTGGCTGGAAATATGTACAGTGATCAGTAAATGATGTCCTATATTGTCTTAATGCTTATCACCACCTAGTGTTCAGTTTGTACTGTGACCTATCGTTGGACCACAGATACTGTGTAGATACTACATTAAAGTCAGACCCAAAAGTTGGCCATGATGATCTTGTGCTGCAACAAATATATCAAATATCTGTAAAAGATGTACGTGTGACCGACTATGCATTTAACTTTAGACCCAGTGTGTTCCAAAAACAGTTAAGTGTTTGTTGACTTTTCATGTGACTCCTGAAACTAACATGCCAAGTTTAAGATTTGTATTTATTTATTTTTTGACAACTGGAGAAATGTCGGTGTAGAAAAGCCACATAACCCATAAACGAAAACCTTGCACATTTTATTGTAATAAAATCATGTTACATATACAACTAGTGACATTAATTAACAGCAAAACTACACAGAAAAGTGCTGTAAATTCAGTTTCTGCTCAGATGAGATGATCGTTACCTTATTGCTAAATTATTCTCATGTCTAGTGAGAAAAATTTGTCTTCATACTTCTTCTTACTACAAACAACTCAAGTAACCTTCTTATATAATAGCACAATTAACGTATCAGATAAAAATAAAAAATAATAAAATCACAATAAATAATTATTAGTGTTTCTGACTTACAGTAAAATGGAGCAGCTACCGCCGTAAACATCGCTGTGTTAAATAAAAATCACAATAAAGAAGGATCAGGCAAGCAAAAGTCTCACAAGATGCCAAGCAACTGGCATACTGGATCTCAGGGATCTAGTGCATGAGAGATTTGAGGAGTGTAGGTCAACCTCTGATCTCATTACCTTCAGCGCTGATTTGTACCTTTGCTCAGGATTTGGTCTTAGAGTCTAAAGTCTAAATGTATCAGTTTATCTACAGTTGTGGATAGTAAAAATCCACGATCTGGAATGATCAGCAGATACATGCACACACAGTTCTGTCTCCGTAGTAGAGGTCACATGTTCAGGCATTTGATGATAGAGTTGTCATGAATTAAGCTTGCATTTTACATGAATGTTAAATTAATTGTTATTCCAGTGGTGTATTTAAATTAGCTTCAAATGCACCTAGATGCCTTCTAATGCCCTGCAAACCAACCAGCTCCTTTGCCTCAGAGACTCCACTGGTTTCAGTAGTATGATGCAAAACAATTGCTCAAGTGCAACTCTAACCAGAAAATTACCCACTGGCAGTCACATGACAGTATAACACTATAACACTAATTTTCAGTCGATCAGTTAACAAATAAAATACAACAAAAAATTAAAAATTTAAAAAACACTAGAAGACAAGGTAACGCCACAAATTACTTAAAAGTCTAATCAAAATAAAAAGACACAAAAATGTATTCATGAATTAAATCCCACGTCAATACTGCTGAGGTCAGTGACAAGTAGGCAGTATTTTTAAGAGAAAATGTCTTGCCTCAAGCAGACCACAAGGGGGCAGACATAGACAGGGAGATAATACAACTCCAATTCCAAAAAAGTTGGGAAAACAAACAAAAAACAGAATGCCACGATTCACCATTTCAAGAAAAAGCTAAGCTAATTTTGATGGCAGCAAAACGTCTCAAAACAATTGGGTCAAGGTTTACCAAAGTGAATCATCCCCTCTTCTTTTAACAACAGTCTATAAATGTCTGGAAACTGCGGAGACCAGCTGATGACATTCTGGGACAGGAATATTTTCCCATTCTTGCCTGATAAAGCATTCTGCCTGCTCAACAGTCCCAGGTTTTTTATTTTGTGTTTCAAGATGTGGCAAATATTTTCAATCTGGACTGCAGACATTTCAGCATGAAATATGAAGCCATGCTGTCATAGCTGCAGCATGCAGTTTAGCATTATCCTGCTGCAATATGCAAGGCCTTTCATAAAATACGTTATTAGCATATGCTGTTCTAAAATTGAATATAATCCACCAGTTATGGTTCCTTGCCAGATGAGCAAGCTGCCCATTCCATAGACACTAATGCTCCCCCATAACATCAGAGATGCATATCTTTGAACTGAGTGCTGATAACAAGCTGGAAAGTCCCTCTCCTCTTTAGTCCAAAGGATATAAAAAATGTCACATTTCAGTTAGTCTGAACACACAATAGTTTACCACTTTACCACAGATCATTTCTGACAATATGTCTAGATCATGGTCATATGTGTCTTCTTCTTTGCACGACAGAACATTAACTTGCATTTTTGGATGGCACGGCACACTGTGTTTACAAACAGTGACTTTTGGAAGTATTCCTGAGCCCATGCAGTGACATCTGTCCCAGAATCATGTCTGTTTTAAAGCAGTGCCATCTGAAGGCCTGAAGATCAAGGGCATCATATATTGCATTTCGGCCTTGTTGCTTGCACACAGAAATTTCTCCAAGTGCTTTCCTAATCTAATATTGTGTAAATGATGATATAGTCTTGGAATTTTACATTGAAGAACATTATTCTGAAATTGAAATTTCTACATGCAGCTTTTACAGATTGGTGAACGTCTGCCTGTCTTTACTTCTGAGAGACTCTGACTCTCTAAGATGTCCTTTTTATACCCAGTCATGTTCCTGACCTGTTGTCAATTAACCTAATAAGTTGCAAAATGTTCTTCCAGCTCTTACTTGTTAGTACCACTTACTTTTCCAGCCTTTTGTTGCCTCTCTCCCAACTTTTTAAGAAGGATTTGCTGCCATCAATTTCAAACTTACCTTATTTTTCTCAGTTTAAGCAAATGGTATGTTTTCTTTCTTCTAGTTAGAAATTATTTTTGTTGTTTTAGCCTCCCAGCCTTTTCGGAATTGGGGTTTGGAGTGTTTGAGTGTCACATACATGTAGTGTTGTACTATAAACATCCAAATAGAAAGCATAGAGTCAGCGTAAATGCTTCTATCTGCATAAAACACAAGCTTGAGCAAACACACACACACACACACACATACACACACACACGTCCATAAGTTAAAGCAGTAAATGCTGCATTTCTAAAAAGTAAGGAAGGATCACACACATTACCCTGTTTAAGAAGTAGCCCTCCTGCTGCTACAGATGAAGATGAGGTGAGGGACTTGTGCTCTCTTTGTTTTGCCTCAGTTTTCCAGGATACTGACCACATTAGTCACACAGTCTGAGAGTTTAGTCAGTTCATTTCATAAATATTGTTCCATGGAGATTTCATAGTTTAATTTACCATTATTAGAGTCTTCACATACAGCTGGTTATGAAGGTAAAGCAGGAGAGGAGAGGCATTTTGTCAGCTCTGTACCTAATGCCTTCTCTCTGACCTTTGACCTATGTGTAATACTGCCAAGTGTCACTAAGGGGCATCTTGGGAACGTGAATGTGCATCTCCATGGGATGATCAGGTGGATGGTCCCTCCTGTAGGTAACTGTCTTTTCATTGGTTGTGGGAATGTATGACAGATCCTGAAGGGTAACAGAGACATGCAGTTAGTATCATTCATCCACATCCACACAGGCACAGTCAAACCAAAGCACGAAACTCAGTTAAGAGTTTCTAAAGCCGTAGGAATGCATGAAATGTCCAGATCAGAACAAAGTATTTTGGTTTTAGTCCAAAAAACTAAAAGGTCCTACACTTCACATAAAACAGCTCAATACCCTGTTTTCTTTATGTCACAGGCCAGTTGTGGAGGATTTAGGATGGATTATGGAGACAGAAAAGCATTGTGGTTGTATGATTGCAGAGTTGATCATACGTTGGTCAAAAACTGCACTGACAATATTCACACTATATCCATTCTACTTCCTGTTGTTTTCCCAACCAGAATTACTCATGTTCTTTCATTTTTTTCAGATTCACACAGAAGCACAGACGTGGTTTTATAAGTATGGTTAACACACACTGTGTAGTCATGCAAGTGACGAGTAAAATGTATTTAACAGAAGGTGCAATTGGTGCTATAATGATCAACATAACAAAAAATCACTGAGGAAGTAAGTGGAACTTTACAACACTTGGAAAACACCCGCATAATGTAAACCATGCACTACGGCACTACTTGCTGACAGCATTGTTAAAATGAAAACATTAGCAGGAAACTGGTTACACAATCTATATTCTGTGTGTCATTACTATGTCCTGCAGTGAATAATGAACTGTGCATCATGAGGGGTTTCCAAGTATTTACAAGCACCCTAACCAGCTTTAGGCAGAAAGCCAGAAAGCTTCCCCCTTTTTAAAATTTCCATTTTTTTCTTTCTCAAAGGTGCTGTGCATCATTCTAAGGTCAAAAATCTGGATGCTGTGGATGGTGTGCTGGGAGTTGAGAGGAAATGAAAAATACAGCTGTACCTTCAACTGCAGACTTAGATTTCTCATTCCTAATTTAAGTGGACAGTTTACAAAATATCCTAAAGAATTAACTCTTCGCATTTCTGAGTGCAACTGGGACACTTCGGCCTCTCTGCAACCAAAACCCATTCGTGCTGATCACGCGCTGCAGTGTACATGACTTTTGAGAGCTAACCTTTTCAGTGCAGTGATAAACTCCACCCTCAATAGTGCCACCTGGTGTTCTGCCTTTTTTCTGTAGAAGCAGCCGGGACACAGCGACCACCACCAGTCCACAGAGCACCGTCAGGGCACACACACTCAGGAATGTTCCTATCAGTCGGCTGCTGCTGGCGCACTCTGTGGACACAAACATAAATATACTTCAAGGTTTCACTGTAGACAACATAATTTGCAATTTACTTGGACTTTTCTAAAAGGTATACTTTACACCTCGAACAGTTATCAAATGTCAAATGCAACATTTGAAAGAGAAATGATGGTCTGATGGTCTGAAATGTGAAAAGGGGCCCCAACTATACTATATGTTTTTCTGAGAGGTTGCAGTGCTATTTCTAAGTTAATTTTATGTTTTTAATAAAAGTCTAAAGTAGCATAATTGGTATTTTAACCACATTGTGTGTCATTACCGAGTTGAATCTGTACATTTTCTTTTTGAAATGAAAGAGAAAAAAGCTCTATAAAATTGAAGTACTGTATACTTGCACCCCAAAATTGTACTTTAATACAGTACTTGAATAATGTATTTAATTACTTTCCACACAAACACATGTACAGTGTTCAGTCAGTGGTAGCGGTGCCAGTGCTGCTGTACACAAACTAGCTGTGTATCTGCTGGGGAGCATGTGTGGATGATGGGTTCATTGCTCAAGACAAAGAGCCCAAAGAGTGCTCTGACATTTTGTAACATGGTTACCATGGAGACCTGGCCCCTGCTGCACCCAGGAGGAGTGGGTGTGAGCAGGAAGAGAGTGTCCCGTCGGGTGGAGGAGGGTGAGGAGATAGGGGGAGATGGGGGGAATGCACAATGAGCAGTGCTGTTCCCAAAATTGGGAGGGCAGGAGTGAACTGTAACACTTAGTGTGCAATAATGAGTGTGTGTGTGTGTGTGTGTGCTGTCCAGTGGTTTTAAATGGTGTGTATGTGGGTGTGTATCTGTGTGTCTATACTTGTGGGAGTAAGGAAAGTGAGCTGGGAACTGAAGGAAAATGTAAAATACAGCTGTAACACTGACAGCAGGCTTGTTGACTCTAATACACCAGGGTGCTGTCGTGCGGGAATGGTAGCAACGGAAGTGACCTTAAATGAAGGTGTGTGTGTGTGTGTGCATACATCTTGCTATAGTTGTGTGGTCAAATTTTAGTCCAACACAACTGTTGTGAGGACATTTTGGCCAGGTTTGAAGGGCTGTTTCATAGGTTAAGACTTAGTTTCAGGGTTATAGTTCAAACTAGGTTCATTTTAGGGTCAAGTTTTCACATCATCACATTTAGTGGCGATGATGCGATAAAGAACTAGGAAATGGCTGTCAACAAATGCGCTGACAAATTATACTATAAATTAGATGATTATACTATAAAGCCAGCATGTTTGTGTATGTGTAATATACAGACCTGGTCTTGTGCTAATGTGAAGCTGGGTCTGACCATAATGTGAGTTGGTTTGAAATCGATAGCGACATCTATCATTACTGATGTACAGACACTGAATCCACCTCTCCCCTGCTTGACCTAAAAATGGAGAAACAGGGACACAGTGACACAGTGGTTTTATTCAGCCCAGACAAGCTCCATGCGCTGGTGACAATCTTCCAGGATTACTCAAAACCAAAAAAATGATGAGTGTAGAATTGTCAGAGAATTGTTGTATTTTATCCCGCCATAAAGCTGGTCTGATCAATTTTTTATTATACTCTAATAATGGAACAAATTAATACATGTGAAGTGAAACATATAAGTGACATAACCACAAAACGATCACCTGGCTTTGCAATTGAATTTCTTCTTTCACTTTGTGTTAGGTTGTTTTGGCTTAGTCACTTAGTCACTTCTTTAACAAAAAAAACAAAAGGCAGACAAACTCACTCTGTTCCCTGTTTCCTGCCCAGCATCCAAAAGCAAAGTTTGTGACTAGCTGATAACTAAAGTAAAGCCTTTAGGTG
This sequence comes from Helostoma temminkii, assembly GCA_900302695.1. Classification (NCBI taxonomy): domain Eukaryota; kingdom Metazoa; phylum Chordata; class Actinopteri; order Anabantiformes; family Helostomatidae; genus Helostoma; species Helostoma temminkii. The sequence continues at coordinate 10,048 of OMLM01010276.1, read as the reverse complement.
CTAAAGATTTGCTAAAGAGCCAGTTGTTGGAGAACAAAGTAGAGAGAGGGGTTTAAAACTGAAGCTATATTACTTTACTCATAAACATGACTGCCTACAAGATGCCAAACATAATGAGCTATTACCGCTTCAAATGTCATCATCATTTTTATACATTTATGTGGCTGTCAGTATGTAGACATTCACCAAGTGGGCCCCCTGTTTTTTTTCTGTTTGGAAGACAGACAGCAAGCACACATCAACATTGCTTTACTCTCTCAATGTGGACATATTCTGGCTGTCTGTTACCTAATTCTTAGTCTACTTCAAAGATGCAAGTGTTACCATGTTAAAGTATTTTGTCATGGGTTAGCTGGAACCTGTGTGTGTGTTTGTACGTGTGCTTGCACACATCAGAGTGACTTTTTAGTTTGAGGAAGCGGGAGAATTTTTTTCTAGATTCACAGCAGAACTATCTATGGTTGACTAGAGGATGTGTCTAGGTCAAACCAGTGAGGGTCAATACTACATCCATACACTGTGTTTTAGGTGTTTGTACCAGTTTGACTGTTTGTAGATGGACACACACTTTGTGTAAACCCCATGTGGGGTTGGAGGTATATCACCAGACAGGAGGAGGGAGTGCAGCTGAAAACCTGTTGTTCCAGAGACAGACTCTGAGCACAAAATTTATGCCAGGGCAGAAACAAAGTCTGAAAGTTTACAGACAAATTCTGGGGACATGAAGGGTCTGTTTTTTAACCCTCAAAAGGGGTTTAGTATGAGACCTCAAATCCCCCTTGGGGAAACTGTTGTTTGGACAGCTGCACATAGAGGACAGTTTTGGAGTCTTGGCCAAGGACACCTCAGCATGTAGCCAGGAGGAACCGGGAATCAAACCACTAACCTTGGGGTGGACAGACAACTGTGCTACCAACTGAGCTACATGCCACCCTAAATAGCTATGTGGAGGATAAGTGAAGTGGCTATACCTGATTCAGCATCCAAGTAGTCCACCAGTGGTGCACAGGTGTTGTTGCAGTGTCCGGCCTCTTTTGGTGTGAGGCCATGAGACACATGACAGTCCACACACTGCCTGAGAGAGAGACCAAAGAGTTAACCACTGACCTATGAATACTTGTATAAGAGCTCCCATCATGCTTTGTGATTGTAAACAGAAACGGATAAGTACCAGTATGATTGGCAGGTGCTTTGGCAGGCAGGACATCTTTCACAGAAGTCTCCGGAGTATCGTGGGTGGTCACACACACACTTGCCACACACGCATCTGCCTCGCCCACTGCAAAGCAAGCCATCGCTTGATTGGCAGGTTGCTATGGAGACAAGGCAACCGCAGCTATCCCCGCTCCAACCTTCCTCGCACACACATTCACCTGATACACATACACCCCGCCCTGTATGGGAAAGAGACGGGAGGAAAGTGTTACGATACCGAATGAACTCATAACCGTAGGCTGTATGATTTGCTTCAGTGCTCTCATATTAATAGTTTTTGATTTCTTGTGGCATCTCTATGAACTGAGTCATCTGAATTTGGAGCATGTCCACCGTACCTCCACACAACAGGCCGTTTTCATATGGGCAGGAGAAGTCGTCCATCTCACAGTATTTTCCATATACTGTCCCAAGTCTGCTTTGCTCACACACACACCTCCCACACTCACACACTCCTCGACCACTGCAGTCCACATCAGAACCATTTGCTCTGCATTTCCAGTTTGAATCTCTGTTCGAGTCCTTAATCAGTCCATAATCTGGCCTCTGCTCCTGTTTGGCACTGGTCTGGGTTTTTCTGCACGGTGATTCGTCATTGTGACAGTGTTTTTTTGGTCCACAACGGCAGTGACATTTGGAGCGAACCCTAACTACGGTGGATTCATTGTAGCCTATAGGGCGAACCATCACTCTTACATCTTCATCTTCACCACTGTCAGGGCAAGCACGCAGGCCAATGGTTATGTTGAAGTAAACCTGTATGAGAAAACATAATAACCACTTTGGTCCAGACTGAAATACAAAAATAATACCTCTTTAACAAATGGTCATCAATTAAATTTTAGGCACCATAAAGAAGGGTTAAGTTGAGTTTTAATTTGTTCAACTTGGTTTATGCCTACCTGCTAAACTGTGCTATCAATCTCAACTTTGTGCTAGGGGGGAGTTAGCAGGTCTCAGCATGATAACATGCTAAATAAACATAGTGAGCATTACACCTGCTAATCAGCAGCATGCTAGCTGTGAGCATATTTACATGCTGATGTTTGTATTTAGCTGAAGGAAATGTAAGCAAAAATATATGATGGCAATAACTGAATCCTGTCCTACATATAGTGACATTTAAATACTGTAGCTGCAGATAGAATACATAATTAAAAATTTTCCTGCACATAAAGGGCAGATTTTCACATGAGGCTAAATAAAATACCTACAAATAAAGTAATACTTTTTTTGCAGTATCATTATATTAATCAATTCTCTTTCCATCATTATAGCAAAGCATTATAAAACTTAAATAACTTCTAAATTAGACTAAGAGAGAATAATTATCCTGCTGATGCGGTTTAGGCAGAACTGTGCGTGCCAAAGCTTTGAATCTACCATCCAGTCAGTTACTAGATTCTTATCACCATCATCATTTTGGTAAGTGTGAGTACTTTGTATAATTCACTTTAATCCACCCACAGATTAAGGGGCTGAACTTCAGTCTCTTTGTACAACAGAGTAATTGTATAGCAGTGATCAAGCATCTTGGTTTCTGACGATGGTAAAACCCCCAAAAGTTAAATAAGGCGGGAGGATCACAGGCAGTGGAGGGAGAGAACAAATATCAACATAATGTTCCAATTATTAAAAAATGAACTCTTGTGTATTGCCAAAAAATAAAAAAATGCTCTTTTTCACAATGCAGCATATACAGTACATACCTTTTGTTAGATAATTAGAACAGCGGATGTCCCACGGCCTATTTCTAAATATAACTGCCCTACTTGTATGTATAAAGGCTCTTATATTAGATAAGGTGAGGATTTTACAACGAAAGGGTCATGGAATCACATGGAAATGTTTGCTTGTTAAATACAGCCTTTAATCCGCTCAACTCAGATTATTTACCAAATCTTTCCTGTCAGTGATGTGAGCGTGTTTGTATGTGTCAATATAATCCAATCCAACCAATAAACGTGACATTTGTGGGAGCTCAAGTTACAGATTTCTGTACAAATCTAAGAACCATTTTGCAAAATCTGTCCTGAAGGTGTATTTGTGTCTTTACCGTCTGATTGGGCTGTACCCCAGAGCAGCTTTGGTCTTTAGCAGTGGACCCATCAGGACAGAGAGGGGACACTGACACCCAGTACCTGCTGATTGCCTTGTCCTCCACAGACACCACCACCGCCATGTCCGAGAGCAGCCTCTGGGCAGAAAGAAATGAAAAATAATATTAAATTTACTACCTGATATCAGGACATTCTTGAAAGCCAACCTATTATAGTGTCTGCATGGGAATGTAGGTTAAGATAAAAAAGAACAGGAAGAACAGTCACAATATAAAATGTTAATGAACATAATCAGCGAGAGTGGGAAGTAATGAACCAAGAGAGACAGAAAGGGATATCTGTGATTAATTAAAGTTGTCACATGTACCCAGAAAGTCCTCATTGTCGTTCTCTCTTTCTGTCAGAAATAAAGAGGGGGTTAATGGGAACAAGGAGGCGGGGCCAAAAATAGCATCTTTGTACTCATCCATGATTAGGACACTTTGTTTCTGTGGGGGTCTGATAGCAATTATAATGCCAGTTTCTGTTCGTTCTCCAGTGCTTGTGTGTGTGTGAGCATGTGTGTCTGCCAGGAGGATGGCTGATCATCTGAGAGCTCTGGATTCAGCAGATTCTTTCAGCAAACAATGAAGCGCTGTGCCCGAGGCAAGATTATAGCCTTGACTGCTGCCAGTTGAACAAATGCCTGGTCACATACACACCAGCACACAGACACAGGCCTTACCCCCTCTATAACCTCTGGTCCTCAACTGTGTTTTTCTGTATAATTAGGCCTTGAGCGACCAAAAGCATCCCTGATGATTTATTTCCCCAACTTTACAATTTCAGAATGTCTTCATTTGTGCACATTCAGATTGAAAGTTTCTGGTTAAACAAAAGCTTTGCACTTTCAGAATCATACTGTAGCATCTGTGATTCACAGTCCTTTTCAGCAAACAGGAATGTGTTATTAGTCAGCCTGCATGAACCAGTGCATAAAGAAAACATTCATGTGTTCATGTTGGCTTAGCAGATCAGCAGACTAAAACACTTTTGAACCAGAACTGCGTGGGCTCATGAATTCAGCTCTTGCTGAGCCGCTGTGCACCTCTATTGAAATTTTTGTTTCAGTTCTTCTCTATGTTGTCTACAGTATTGATAAATACAGAGGACAATGAACAAAGGGGAGAGAGAAAGAAGCCATTGTCTGCAGTAGGTGTGCTGCTCTTTACCTTGTATGCATCCACCACCAGTTGTATTAAGTTTGGAGCCTGGAAAAGGCCTAACTTTCCCAGGTAGGATCCAGGTAGCAAACGCACCAACTCCTAGAGAAGAAATGAGGATTAAGAGATGAGGATTAAAAATTCTTTGCTGCTTAAAAAGTAATTCTTCCTGATATTGTTATTAAAGTAGGATTTTTCTCTCTAACATTAGAAGTCACGCACAGTAATATCAATACTATTTGTCACGTTGTTTTATGCATGTGTGGGACAGATTACCTCATACCACTGGTACTGCTGCTTTTCCACAGCAAAGATAGAATAAATATTGTTTTCGAGCAGCTTATCAGACAACTGGCCCAAACTGGGATGGTCCTGAGAAAAAGAAAACAAAATGTAAAACCTTTTGTTTCTCCCAGAGGTTTCTCTCTTCCTGGAGTGTGAAAGCAAAAAACATAATTTCCAAAATGTAGTCAAACTATTAAGTATGAATTTACTCTAACTATGATTTTAATATGTCAATTTGATTACAAAATGGTGAGAATTAAAATCTGCACATTTAAAATCTACACAGCCCATTTAGTACTTTACACAGCCAGTGGCACCATGAGTTCATGTGAGCTTTACAATGCAAGTTAAACCTGTTGGTCTGGATGGTTAACATATTTGACATATTTTTGTCACTACTGAATAATGCATTTATTTATCACGCTGCATGATAAATCGTCAGGGTAATCTTTCGCACCCTGACTTCCCAACATCATTAAATGTCTTCCTCCTCTCACCATCCTGGTGCTTCCTGTGTAGACATTGTTCTCCAAGTGGCACAAGCCATCATGTGGTGTGACAATCCCTGCCAGACGACTGTCCAGTGCGAGGTGCGATGGCTGGTCAGTCATCAGGAGCAACAGGCGCTTTGCCTCTGGTCTCCAACCAACTGCCCTCTAAAAGGGAGACAGTAGTTGTGAATTTAAGACCTAATGTAAATCTTAACGGAGCCCAACATCTCCACATCTTTATTCAGTTTCTGAAGAAGAATATTATAGGTTGTGTCATTTTTATGACCATATATTGCTCATCAGCTACACTCATCCAAACACTGTACTATTTGGAAAATATGTGCATGATTTATATGATAAAGGTTTACACATGTGGTAAGAATCTGCAAATTCAAACATTTTACTCATCTGAAATGCATTAGTTCCCATGGTGATCAGCTTTTTCTATAATCCCCAATTACAGGAAAAGTAGCAGCAAACCTTTCATCAGACACAATGTCTCCGTCTTTATGTCGATGACTCTTCATATACAGTGTGAGAAAATAATGGGACTGTGTGCCTAATGTGTGTATATTTAAGGCAACCTGGTGAGCTTATAAATAGGCCTGACATAATGGAGAGTCTATTCCTGGACTCATGACCACCGTGGTGTTTCCCCGCAGCGCTGATTACTCAGGGGCCTCCTGTACGCTGTTGCTCACAGCCCTCCTGTGGAGTTTGTATAAGAAATAGACTCTTTGTGTGCCTCTGCCATACCCCAACAGCGGCGTCATTACTTGACGCCGCTGTGACATTCTAGTGGCAGTACTCAATGCTGAGTCAGATTGCCACCATTTAAGCTCACTTGCAGACTTACCACAAAATTTGGGCTTGACTCAGAAAGAAACCCAGGAAACTTAAAATGATATTGTCTTTAACTCCAAATTATTTGATAGTTCCCTTTAACGCTTTGTATTTCTGGTATCCCTGCGTCTACATATACACACCTGGCAGACAGCAGCTTGCAGCATAGCATCTAACCCTCCCTCAGGTGTGTCCATGTTACCGGAGATACGCTGTCGTTTGATCACACGGGTGAACTCGCTCATATTCCCTGTCATACTGAGGACGTGGTGGAAGCCGTGGGCTGGACGACAGCGGATCTCATAATCACTGGTTAACAGTACAAAACAGAAAATTATTTTAATTGCAACATTCAGGAATGCAAAGTTCCAAAACAACAACAAGAACAAACAAATGGCAAAAGTCTGACTGCTGTTCATCTCCACTTCTGCACATCTATCATCATTACAATGTTGTCCTCAACCACAGAGGAGTCTTTCACTAACTTATATAAACTAGGAGCAACTAGCTAGATTTGTTTCTAAATAATCCCTCAAATCACGACATCATGTTAAAATATGAAAAGGAAAGAACCATTTTGTAGCAATCAGTAACACAACCAGCAAATCCATTGTCTTACCTGCAGGGGTTGTTGATCTTGGAAGGATGGACATTGATGTAAGGGGAAACAGGTTTGTCCACAAATGAACCGAAACCAAGCCAAAGGTCTGAGGAGTGCTCGGTCATACGGAGAGACAGAGCAACACCCACCGTCTTCAGCTGGACCACAATTAAATACACAGACACAGGCGAAGGTGAAATATGGATAAAGGATGGTACACAGAAACAAGACAAAAAAAAAGAGGAAGACATAGGACAGTTTAAGATGAGGTAAGAGGTGAAACTAGACCCGTGACTCACTGAATGATAGAGAGTGATAACCGAAAATACAGTATCAACACC
>OMLM01010274.1:37701-66012 GCA_900302695.1 Helostoma temminkii | reverse complement strand
CCTTCATCTAGAGACGCTATAGACTTAGACTGCTGGGGGGCTTCCCGTCGACACACTGAGCTCCTCCTGGTTTCTCCATCCACTCATATGCCACCACTGCCTGTTATTAACTTTATTTCTTCTCTCTCCTATAGTTGTGCCTCTCTCTCTCTCTCTCCCCCCCCAGGTATCATCGGCCCTGAGGCTTTGTATTCCGGGTCTTCAGTTGCTGCCCATCCAACCTGCCTGCCTGCTGCCTGCCGTTGCTTGTTATTGTTATTGGTTGTGTGATCTGCTGTTCTTTTCTCTTTTTCTCTTCCTTTCCACTCACCCCAACCGGCTGAGGCAGATGGCCGCCCACCTTGAGCCTGGTTCTGCTGGAGGTTTCTTCCTTTCTTAAAAAGGGAGTTTTTCCTCTCCACTGTTGCCTAGTGCTTGCTCAAAGGGGGATTTGTTGGGTTTTCCTTATCATTTATTTGTATCGTAAGGTCTTAAACCTTACATTGTAAAGTGCCTTGAGATGACTTTTGTTGTGATTTGGCGCTATACAAATAAAGTTGAATTGAATTGAATTGAATTGAATATACAAGTTACACATTACTTTGTATAGAAAACACAATTTTATTTATTAATTATTTTAATTCTTTAATTGCAGAGTGACAGTGTACATAAACAGCAATGACTAATTTCTATCTAAGGTTTCCTGCTAGGTGTGCTAGCACATACTTGCAATGAAAGAAAGAAGAAATGAATTTGTAAAATTAATACAAATATCAAAAATTAACAATTAGCAATCAGCAACAGAAAATAAGGCAACATACACAACTACAACATTAAAGATCAAATTAAAGCAAACACTACAGTGGTTGAACCACACTGAGGAACCAACATTAGTAGTAGTAGGGTTTTGTATTGGCAATGATCACAGCTAAATGTGATTAAGAAACCTGAATTCTCTTTATGCAGACAATTGGCTCAAACTTCAGTCGAGCATCTTTTTATTTTGGTGTGATTATCCTAACTGAGGATCCCCTGGAGACCATGAAACCAGTGTACAGGGGCTGGGAGAATGTGGTCTGAACTCTGTAAAGAAGAATCATTTGACCACAATCAGACACGCTGTAGAAAGTCAAGCTCCCTGCTTTGTGATTCAGATACACGCCCACTGTAGCAGAGCAAGAAACAGATATTTTTGTTTTGATTTCATTGTGCCAAAAGGTGCAGCCAGAGTTTGAAAGGGAAATACACCAGGACTGGTCAGTGTATCCAAAGCTACTTTCTTCCAGCCCTGTCCCTTTATAGCAGACAGCAACCTCAACCCTGGGCCCTTTCCATTCAACCTCCCAGTAGCAAACTCCAGATAAAGCTTCAGTGCACAGGACTTGATCAAATTTGGTAAATCTCTCTAGATGGTCTGGGTACTGCTGTGCTTTCTTAATCCAGGTTACCTTCTTCTTTCCCTCAGAGAGCAGTAGGTTTTCAAATGCTGTGTTGGGATCCAAACTGAGGTGGCAGGAATCTGTAATGGAGACGCGATTGATACACAGTGTGACTAGAGACATACACTGCAAGGAGAGAGTAGAGATTCATTTAAATGTGCTTATGCCAACTCACACAGTGAGAACTCTTGTCTTGTCTTAGGATTCAGATCATCTTGAACTAAAAACAGACAACATGACAATTGCTGCATCCACAGAACATTTTTATAAAGTCTGCATTTATACAATCTCATGTCATTCTAGTAAATTAAAATGAATAATTTTAGGAAAGGTGCTTTCTTACTTGTCTCGGATATTTCTGCAATAGCTTTTACCATGTTCTCCATTTTATGTGTCAAATCAGATATAGCCTTGGTCACAAAGTCAAAAGGTGTGTGTAGCTGGATGTTGAAATCAATGGGGTCAGGTGGAGGACAGTCTGAAATGGACTGGAAGCTCTAGAAAATACAAAAATAGAAGCACAACTATCAACTATAGTCCTCCCCACTGGACAATCTATATGTTTATGCGTCTGTTTACCTGCAGGAAATGGATGTGATCCTCAGTGAGCGACAGGCGCTTTAGTTCATTCTCTCCCTTTCTCAGTTCACGGATTTCCTTCTCCAGTCGATCCACCGTTGCTTCAGCCTGGCTTAGTGCAGCCGTCTCCTGTACTCCGATCAGCTCCTTCAGGGCACATCGTCTTTTATCCGCCATGTGAATAATTTCAGCATAGGCCTTCTCATTTTGATCAACTGCTGCACATCCACAACTCTGCCAGCAGGCAAAAAAACAAACAATAGGAATAATGTGGAAAAGGGCACAAGACACATTACATGTACATTACATGCATTTATTATGAGAAAGTTTTCAGACAAATTCACTTTTTGCACACTTTTATTTGTTGTGTATATGTATTTAGACAGAAAAAACATCTACATTTTCCCCATCAAGCTACGTTCAAACACCAATAATGACATGAATAAAAGTGAAAACTTGTCTAATCACTTGTCTAATACCATCACTAGTCAAACATGAGTGGACATATATGATACAGGTCCTGACAGGTCCTGTCAGCAGCAGGGACAAAGATACTGGTCAGCAATGAGAAAAGGATGAATGCAGCTTAATATAGGCCTTGAAGGTCATGAAGAAAATCTGCTCCAGATTGGTATATCTATAAGCATATAGCCAAAGCAAAGCTGGCCTGGCTTCAGCATACTGTTAGTCTGACTGTCACTAAGAACAAAGTCCAAGATGATTTACCTTCAGTGTTTTCATTTTCTGTTGCAGCTGTTTGAGCTGTTTTTCTTTCTCTTGTATTCCCTGTCGGCATGTTTGAGTTTTTTTCCCAATTTGTCTCTGAAAATAAAATCAAACTCATGACTTGTGTCACACAGTCAAATACATTTACACGCATACAGTAATGGACAATCCAGGACCGTGCTCAATCTTTAATCTGTCATAAGCAAAAAAAAAACAAAAAAAACTTTGGACAGTTAAATCTTAATTTAGAGCAATATGGGTGACCATTAAGATAATCCCAACTAATACTTACAAGCACCAACTATGACCAAAATGAATATCCTCACCTGCTTCTCTTTCCTTTCTGCTGCAGCTGAGACAGTGTCATGACTTTTGTGCTCATCCATCACACAAAGCAGGCAAATGCATTGGCCATCGCTACGGCAGTAGACTTCGAGGAGTTTGTCGTGCTTAGAGCAGATCTTCTCTTGTATGGAGGCTGAGACTTCCACAAGCTTGTGCCTTTTAAAAGCAGCAGACTTGTAGTGAGGCTGCAAGTGAGTAGCACAATAAGAGGCCAGACACACCAAGCAGGTCTTGACCGCTTTCAGCTTCGTATCGGTGCAGAAATCACAATCCACATCCACTGCACAGACTTTATCCTTCACAGGAGATGCGAGTTTTTCTGCTGCTGGTATTTTCCCCATCAGATCATCCAGCACTGTGTTCTTGTTCAGCACAGGTCTTGAAATGAAAGCATGTCTACACTGGGGACAGCTGTAAACACCTTTCTGATTCTTCTGGTCCCAGTAGCAGTTTACACAGTCCATGCAGTAGCTGTGGCCACAGTGAAGAGTCACTGGGCTCTGAAGTTTATCCAAACATATGGAGCAAGACAGTGGATCTGCTTTGTAACCCTCTGCCATTTCCATCCCTTCACATCAACTAACTTTCCTTTTCTCTGAAGAGAAAGTGGGGTGATAAATGGGCGTGGTTTCATCTTATTGTGTGCCTTTCTTTTTCAAATCTTTGAAACAGAAAACGTATCTCACCTCTTAAAGACAAATTTCCTCAAATAAATCGGACAAAACAACAAGCAGAATAATATTAAAAAATTTAAAAACAATAGTATGTCAGACTGTGAGCCGCGTGTCCTGCACATATTATGTAGTACTGTGGAAGTGAAGACGCACAGCAGTTGGACCGTGAAACGATTTGTCACATTTAGTTACATTGTTGTCACCTTTTAAGGCGTTAAAGAAGGAGACGAAATAGGGAAGGAAGGAAACAAGGTTCCTTTCGTGCGAGATTTGAGTAGTACGCGAGATTTTGTTGGTATCCAAGGAAACGTCGGCAGCGTTCCATTTAGAGGAGAAGGAAGAGTGGCGGTTTGGTTTTCTACTGGCGATGTTTGTGTTTACCAGGGAGCGGTTTACACCATGGACCTGCCAGAGACGATCAGGAAACGTTTAGAAGACTTTTCACGGAATGTTTTATTTGACCAGAGTCGGACTCAAGCTTTCACAAAAGAGAATGACACGTTTTTGCCACACGGTAAACTCAGCTAACATTATGGACGGATTAGCATCGATGATAACGACGCTAACTAGCGATGGGAGTGTTGTAATGGGCTATAGTTATGTTCGGCACAGCGTTACAATAGCTACAGCGGATTTTTTTTTGTTGTTTTTCCAGTTAATTTATGTTCTCTTGTTTTTGTTTTCAGACAAGCGCGTTCTGTCAAGTCTCCACCTCCAGATGTCTCTGTACTTTAACATGTGGTTCTTCCCCTGGTGGTGGATCAGTGAAATTGTAATGCTGCAACTGAAGGTAAAGGCGCAAATATGTGTGTAAGGGAGGTGAGAAGTCAAATGCAAATTAATGGTAAAATCTTTAATGGTTGGACGTTGTAAAACATGAAAATCGCGGTACCCATGTGTGCAATAAAACTACACTGTAGAAACCAAACCAAATCAAATCTAAGTCAGATTCAGCCCTCAGTAGTCATATGGACATAAACATGCACTTCTACTTAGACTATATCACCACCATTTAAAATACATGTGATACAAACCATAATGATGTCATAACAAAATGTCATGTTATGATAAAAAGCTCTTAGAGTTATAGCATTGAAGTCTGTGATCAAATGATCCTTAAAAGGTTGATACTGATTTAGTTTATTTATTTCATACTGTGCCAGTTTAGTCTTTAGTCTTTAATTAAGGACTATCTTTCTGACATTCTATTGTACTTAAGCTGTTGTAAAAATGCAATTTCCCCATTGTGGGACTAATAAAGGTTTTCTTATCTTATATATATAAACAGGATTATTTTCTGTTTTCAGAAATTGACCAAGAAGCAACTGGGGTCATTTGATGCCATAAAAGCTCCCTTGAATGTGTCACATTCATTTAAATTCTGTTTGTAATCACACTGCTGTGGTTGTCATTTCTACCAGTATCCCGTCTTGCCGGACTACTACAAGTTTATCCTTGTCACTGTTCTCATCGTGATGACTCTGATTGAGGTCATTAGACTTTATCTTGGCTATGCTGGGAACCTTCAGGAAAAGGTGGCGCACCACTGACACAGACATACTGATAAGAGCAATGAGTGTGAGGCAGAGATCTAATTCTTGTATTGCCTGTGTTTGTGGAAGGTCCCAGAGTTGGCTGGATTTTGGCTGCTGAGCATCCTTCTGCAGTTTCCGTTAATCCTGTTTCAGCTCTTCAATGAAGCCATTCTCATCCAGCCACTGGAGAGGGGTGTTCACATAGTTCTTGCCATATTCATACTGACCCAGGTATGAATACATTCCTTGTAAACATTGACTACAGTAGTTACAACATATCCAATCGCAGCAGTGCATATAATTACCTAGAGTTTATATTTTTGTATGGTGATCATCACTGACAGAACTTTTATGTTTTCTTTGCCAAATCATTCAGGCCCTGTCTGGATTTGTGGCACTACGGGACATGGTCAGACACACAGAAAGCCAATTTCATATCCGACAGTTTGACTGAAATCTGAAGCTCTTTTTTTTTTCCAAATAGAGACACTAGCAAAGATCATGTCACACCTCCTAGATGCTGAAAACAAAAAATGTCCCTTTTGAGTGTAGTATATGGAATATGTGGAGTACATTGAATAATGCCTGAGTGTTTTTCAAAGAGGAAGCATTATTTTTGTATTTGATTTGCGATCTATTGTTTTTGTAGTTCAGCAATAAATACAATCTATGTAAGACAGTGTTATCATTTATTTGGCAGCTAATATAATGAATGTTTGTGTCATGATATAATGGTTTGTCTTTAGTAACTTATATCCTTTACAACATCAACACTCTAGAAAACAATAGAAAATGATTCACAATTCACAATTTCCAAAAAAATATGTTTTCCTAGTGTATAATAGGGACTTACACATCATAGACTGCCAATCTTTGCCAATTTTTAAGACTATTACTAGAGTTTAACCCTGCTTCTATCCATATGACACATGTTTGACCAATGTCATAATGTCTGTCTGGAGGAGGTAATACCAGAAAATACAGAGAATAAAAATATACCTATGGTTCCCTGATTAAAAATATTGTGCCCTACAGCGGGGCAGACTGTGATGGTCGTATGGCCAGTGCCTCTCGTGGAGCCATACTTAATTGGCTCTCTCTTTCATGGTGACAGTGCCTGATATCCTGGGTCTGAAGCACATGAATGGTGTCACTTTGTGGACGTGGAAGTTTCATCGCTGTGAGACCTGAAGGCCTCTTCACAGTGGGCAAGACACCCTTTAGCCTTTTGTCCTTCAAAGTGTCTTTGCATAGTCTGAAGAAATTAAAAAGGACAGAAGAATAATGGAAAACTATCATCACTGCACAAACCTTGTGTTGTTATAAATGTTTAACAGAACTTATGTCACAGTTTTTATAATTAAGTGGTAGCCGATGCATTTAACACAGAGAGAGAGGATTAAATGTCAACTTACTGTTTTCCTTTCAAGTCTGTGCTCCTCAGCACAGGCTCACATAAGTTGCTGTGTGATTCAGATTCTCCTGGATAGAAGTCAGGGATGAGATCTCTCTGGTTGTGGTCTCCAGATGGCATACATCTGAAAACTGACAACCCCACTGAATAATGACAAGATCAGACAGTAAAGAAAAGATAAGCTAACACTAGTAAATTAAAATGAAATTTCAATATCATAAATAAATATGAGTGCATATGTAACCTTCAAAGGAATCTCCCTGCTCTTCATTCTGTGGTTTTCTTTTGGTTTTGTCTGCGAGTGAAGTGGAGGAACTCTCAGGTGCACAGTAGTGCTCTGAGACCCGTAAAGTGTTTCTGTCTCTAAAAATATGCTGGCTGTTGGTGAAACCTGACACCAGTCCCTTTGCTGGAACAATGTTGGGAACCACCCTGGTGCACCTGAATAAGGGAGACCTGCCACGGAAGAGACATAACAGTGAATCTGTATGTACCTAAACACGTAGATATGTACTATATTATTTGTTACATATTTTAATGAGAGGTTTACCAGCAGGGCAATGTAAGGGAAGGTGGCAGCCCTGGAAAGCAGAGATAGGTTTTACTACAGAAGAGCTGCAATTTGAGGCATCTAACTCAAAGTTTAATTTAATTCCATCTGGAGCCATTTTACATGTTGACAAACCTCTGTAGCCTTTATAGGAGATGAGGGATTGTCTCGGGTAGTGATGCTGTTGATGATTGTAATATATGACATCTGTTGAAGATGGATGGACAGCACTTAGGTGCAGCATCTGAGAGGTGCATCTGCAAAGTCCATCATCTGTGAAAGCAAGCCAAGCACTGTCTTTTACACATGTAATGATGGTTCCTACAAAATATGCTGATGAACTGATGGTAGTGGTGAAAGATTAGGTAATTCTTAGAAACACTGGGCCTCCAAAATAAACATTACCTGTGTGAGATGACTCAGCTGTGTATGTGCTTAGATGTGGACATACATTTGCCCTCCGATGAAGGTATGAAGTCCTCATGTCATTCTGTCCCCCAAATATATCCCATGGAAAATAAATCAAAAATCAATGTCAACATTACAGATTAATTTGTGTTTGCTGTGCAGTGAAGACTTTTGGGTTTAAATTCTCAAGTTCTCAAAATCTCAGCTTTTATTTGATACATGAAACACCTTTTGTATCAGATCACCCCATTTTAAACAATTTTAAACAAACACAAGTATTGAAACAGATAGCTTTTAAGTAATTAAAGTAAATAAAACTTAAGATTTGGTTGGAAATACCCTGTTTGCGACAACTGTATTAAGACTGCGACTAACCAAACCGTTAGTTTCTTTTTTTTTTTGCAAATGGGATAAGGTCCTCTGATTTAATTGATATATTTCTCTGTAAATCTACATACAAACATTTCTGTACACGTCTGAATTCACCATGAGTAATGGTGTCAATATAGATTAGTGAGCTTACTACAAAAGCAGGACTGTATGGTTTGGATCATGAGCAGTTCCTTTCTTCTTCCACACTTTGGCCTTTCTATCATGTTGGCAGAGTTTAAATGTTTCTGAAAACCGTCTGTGTTTCTGATTCTTACTGCTGATGAAGAGTTTGCATGTTGGTTGTATCGTCTGCTAATGAAGTTTCCTTCAAACTGTGGATGGTAATAACTTCATTCTTGCACTGTGGACCACTACGTGTTGTTTTTGGATTTTTCTTGCAGTCTATTTATCCTTTCTAACTGCAAATACAGTCTTTACTGATAAACACAAGGCTACAGCAACAAGAGTGGTAATTTACAGCTTTTTTGTGTTTGAACAGTCAATCTCACAGGACACATGTTTTTCTTACTTAAAACCTGACAAACAAGGTGCCATGTTGTTTAATATATTTTATTCATCATTTCATCTCAAACCCAAATGTTGTCCATGTACAGCAAAATAAACTGGCCTTGTCATTCCAATATTTTTGGACGGAACTGCATGTTATTGTTCAGTCTTTCATCAGAGTTGTCTTTACCTTGACAGGCTCACATCCCTGCCACAGAGTCACCTGACTGAGCTCCCCGGGGTGAGTGGTGGAAGGAGGTACAGCTTTTTGTATCAGACCATTCACCTTCACAAAATAAAGAAATATTAATAGCAAAAGAAAATCTTCTAATTTCTTTATGTGTTTGCTCATGTCTCCTTAATTTATATACACTTGCTCTTTTTCTTACCTGCCATTTTCTCCTATAGCTTCCAACGGGCTTCTCTGGGATGCTCTCTTTAACCGCGTGCTCATGGGGAAGGTTGGACTCCTGAAAAAACATTTACTAAGTCAGTAATATAAAAACCAGACAATGTGTAAGCTGGTTAAAGGACAATTAGTCTCTTACAATATTTTTGATACTGATTTGCATGTCCTTTTGCTCTATGTTATTCTTCACTCTGTCTGGCCGCAGCTTGTTCCGCTCTTTACGACTCCTCAAGCGTTTCTTTTTTTTCTTCACTGGAGTTTGCTGTGGAAGACCGCATGAATATGTACAAGTCATGATTCAAAACATACTCACAAAGGGAACAATGAAAAATAGAGTCAAATGTGATATTAACCTTTATAAAAAGTAAATGAAAATTGATGACAGTGTACCTTTGGTTGCACAGTTTCTGGTTGGGTCAGTAAATGAACTGGGAGTCCATCTGAATCTGAACTATTTGAACCACTGGTGCTGTGAAAGCAATGAAGAAATATCCCATTCAACAAATTAAAGACTATACCACATTAAAAGAGAACTGCTATATTAATAGACAGTATGATTAGTCATCTAAATGATCCTTGGAAAAGCCAGCTGAACCATACAGTTTTACTTCCCATTACCAAAATAAAAAATGACGATACCTAATTTGTCCGTCAAATGTTACCAATGTCTGTTTTGCAAAGAAGTGAAATAAGAAAAACACGTTTATCACCTGGTTTCCAAGTCAGACACAGAGAAGGTACAGTCAGTGCCCACATTTTTGCCAAGCCTGTCTCTGATTTCTTTTCTCAACAACACTGTCAGTTCTGCGAGACAGTAAGTGGTCTGAAAAAGCAACAGAGGACACCAGAGTTAAGAAAAAGTATACTTTGAGTATAAACTGTTTAATTTACTTGGACTGAGATAGACCTCCAGTGTACATGAAGGAGTCTATATGTCTGCATAAACCTTAGTCACACAGGCTGCTTTATCTATCACCTTTGTTTGATCAGGGTCACAGTAGTCCAGCAGAGTGTCACAAAAGCAGAAGCCCAAGGACTTCAGGTCTCGAGTAGTAAAATGTGTTCCTCTTCTGTCACCTAACAGCCAAACCAACAATAGTTTGTCACACAAGAAACATAGACACATGGCACATACACACACAAACAACTCTTAACTCACCCAGAGTGGAGCCTCCGAAGGTTGCCTCCATAGTGTAGCTGTTTCTGATGCCGAGTCTCCACATGGTGATTCGTCCTGTTCCCTCTTTGCTCTTCTGTATCCGGAACTTACAGGTCTTGAAAGAGAACTGGAGAAGACAATTCTTTAGATGTTGCGGTTAAAAAAAAAAAGTATGTAAAAATCACTATGAAGAACACTAGTTCAGACACATTGTAAATATGAATGATATTGGTGAGTATCACACTGTGTAGTCTGTAAATAGTTAAAAATAAATGTAGAATTATGATATATTTAAAAGCAAACAATTCTCTGACAAAATATAAATCTTACCTTGTTACTGGCATTCTTGCTCATCATTAGTGGAAAGACTCTTTCGTGAAGCTTCAGTGACCCATCACCTCGGTTGTTACAGCCGTACATGAAGACATTGTTTTTGCGGTTATGGCCATGAAAGTCACAGTAAAGGACAACATCTGTCTCAGCCATCAGTCTGGGGAAAGCAGCATTACAGGTAATGAGAATTTTGTTCAGAATGGATTGTGCTTTCTCAACATTCCCAGTGGAAAAATGTAGAGAAAAGAGAAAGCATACAAATACAGCACATGTCATATTTGGAAAGCCACTTTGTTTAGTTTTGATCAGTTTCTGACACAGCTGACAGTGGAAAAAGGTAAAGAGTTTTGTTAAGCTGCCCTGGAATAAACTTCAAATACCCAGGTTAATTCAGCAAGCAGGGAAATAAGCTCCACCTCTTCCTCTCTTTATCAGGAAAAGACGTTATAGTTTCAGTCAACTTTGTACCAAGTGATGATCATCATCATTATAACTTAGACTATGTGGACTGTCCTCTACCATAAAGTACACTCTGGAGGTAAATGCAAAACTAATAACAATCCGTGTTCATCACAAGAAGCTGTGCGGTAATTTTGTTAATTCTGTTCTCACATTTTCACTCACCTTATATACCAGGGCACACAGTGCCAATCTAAATACCAAACAAACAACACAAACAATGTGAAAGAACTGATCGTTTTATTGTTCGGTGTAACTTTAATAAATTAAATAGCCTTTGTACCATTTGACAGTCTTAATAGCTTAATAGACAAATACATTTTAATGTGTTTATGAAAACTTATGTGTTTCTCTTTATGTGCTTACCTTTCCACCATGTTCCGGGTGTGCCACACACAGGGAAAAGAATCCTTGAACAACGTCTTGTAATTTCTGTTGAGGTCCCTGCCTGCCAGAGAGCAGCGGTAATTGCCAACCACTACACCGTCTGGGTTCAGCATTGGTACCACCTGCATCAACACAATCCAAAAACAAGACTTTAGACACATAATAAACTGCAAGATACTGAATTAATGCTGTGAGACTATGAGCTTGACCTCTCTCACCTTAAAAACAAAAGTATCCCTGAGAAGCTGAGCGTCCTCAGAGTCCCCGAGCAAAAAATCCAGGAACCCCTCCATCATCCATGACCCATTGGTTTCCCCAGGGTGCACCCGGGCTGTCACCACCACGGCCTTCTTGGTCCTGCCCTCAACCCTGCTGACCCCGCGTGAAGTAACTGTAATCACATATACGGCGTTCCCGGCAAGGCTGTGGCACAGCACACGCAGTTTACAGTAGGATGCTACTGCTGGGTTGGAAGAAATGCGCATGAGGTATCGCTGCAGGTGTGAGTAAGTGTAGGGGTAGCAGTGGGCCAGGTAGCAGGTATCTGAGTCATAAGGGAACTCAAGAGTCCAGGTGAGTGAAAATAGTGTGATGGTGTCACCATTGTTGTCCTTGGTATACTAAAAAGACATATACGCATAGCTGTGTAAGAGAGGTCGTTCTTCTACATTTATATACATTTATACTACAGGCTCTAGTGAACACAAAAGAGTTGGCATGTTTTTGGCAGCAACACTTTTAACTACCATTTACTACCATTACCATTTAATTTTTACTTCAGTCTGTTCTTTCCTTTCTACCCTTGCTTATTGCTAGAAGAAATGACTCTGTGTTAGGGTATCTGTAATATTTCAAACAAGTCTAAACTATTTAAACAAGGTTTAAATTTAAATTAACAGCTGATTCAAAGTAATAAATGAGCCACTAAATGTAAATACAGTCAAGAAGCTGTTCTTGAAATTAAAATTCATATCACAAAGTTCGCCTACCTGATTGCAGCTACGGTAGTATTTGATATTGGAACCAATGCGATGCCATCCAACATCTTTCTCTTTGGCAGCCCTCTCAGAGTACAGGAGTGGTTTCATACCCTGAGAATACAGACTGCTGCTTTTCATCAAGTTGACGATAGTGAAGCGATAGGTCACGCCAGTCTTCATCTTTCTGACTCTGAAGTAGAACCACTGTGTGTGTTTTCTTGTGTACAGGTCAGTGCGCAGGGTGAGCTCATAGTCATATAAATCACTGAACAGGGAAGAAATATGTGTCAGCTAGAAAGTAACTTAATCTACAGCCATAATGGTTGACAAACTACATCTAATCAGCTGCAGGGACTTACACTTGCACTGCCTTCTGAAGGTTCCCACTCTCAAAGCGTGACTCGAACTCAAGGGTGAAGTCTGTCTGATTGATATCATAAGTGGCACTCTTAATGGGTCCTCTGCTTCCACCAACACGAGAGCAGGTGAAAAATGGACTCTTAGAGGCTTAAAGTAGGAGAGCAACAAAAAAAGGTTATATCTGATGCATACGTAAAACAGGACTTTCAAAAAAATTGACTTGCCTTATTTAGAGAGCAGTAGTGTAATGTATCATGTATGTAAGTACACACATCTATAAGTATTGAAGAGTAAAGCTGAGTTTGTCCTCATTAAAATACAAAATTATACAGTCATATGTCCTAGAATTTAAGCAAATATTATTCCTATATTTATTGTATGCACAGAAAAATGTGTTGGCATCAACATAATGACATAATGGAACCTGATAGTGCAAAAAAAGCCTTTAGTTTCGAATGTTACCATGATCAATGCAGTATACCACTTTCCCTTGATCCTCGCCAACTGGCAGCGGTGTCTCCTCATGTCCTGAGGGCTGATAAAATGCCTCTGGCTCTGGGGGGTCCCACTCTACAACACACATCCAGTGTTATTAAATGTTAGCTTTTAACAGGGTACAGTTTTAAAATCTTTTAAAATATTGATAGTTTTACTTTTAAGATTGTACATATTTGTCTTATGGATTCAACTTACTGTTTACTGTTCAGCAGACAGTCGTTGTGCATATTAGTAGCATAACAGTTTTAGATTACCTATGTGATGGATAATGTCGTTGATGACCTCACACTCTATGGGCCAGCGGGGGAAGGAGATGGATGGGAAGTTAACCAGGTTCTGTGGTGCCCTGAGACTAAAAATAGGCTTGCCACCATCAAAGTCTATGAGCAGCTGCCTGGTCCGTGGTGTCTGACTTAGGTGTATGGATACTGTGAAGAAACACGGATTGAGTAATGGTTCTTCATTTCCCCTGTTCTTCCAGTGGCACGCTTTCTTTGTGAATGTATGGGCTTGCTCAACCAAGCTAACACTCTGCACAGATTGCTGTAATTATCCATCCATCCATTATTCTACCACAGGGCTGACATATAGAGACAGAAAACCACCCACATTCACACCTATGGTCAATTTAGAGTCAACAATGAAGCTAATTGCATGTCTTTGGACAGTGGGAGAAAACCAGACAGACACCTGAAGAACATGCATCCACACAGAAAGGCACCTGGCTGACCCGAGGAACTGAACCCAGGTCCTACTTGCTGTGAGATGACAGTGCTAACAACTGCACCACGGTGCCACCCGCTTTGACTACGTCATTCAAAATAAATTTTTCTTTAATATATAATGAACTAGATTTATCAAATCTATTCTTAGTTATATTTCAGTTCTTTAAGCTACAGTTTATTTTTTTAACAATATCACTTTAACATTTCTGCAACAGTTGTGTTACATAACATATACATGCACAGTGTATGTTATCTCAATGTAGCCCATGTGAAAATAGCTTCCACTTACACTGTCTCCTCCCTGCTAATTCTTCCTCGTCTTCCTCCATGTTGAAGTCACTGATGCAGAATTTTCCCAAACAGCAGTTATTCCTCCAGTTCCTGATGGCAGAGACAGAAACCACTGATTTGTTCTCCTGGTTGGCAAAATTTAACTCGTCATTGTTGTATCCCAATTAAACTGAGTCAGAGCTGTATTGACTTAGCCCCATCAACCAAGGTTTGCAGAACAAGATGATATTATTACTATTATGAGCCAAAATGCACTTCCAGTCAAAAGTTTTCTAGTGAAAACTTAAACCTTTAAACTGATAAACTATCATCAGCAAATATAACATGCTATTGGAAGACAGTACTAATGTTTGCTGATTATAGGCCTCTGTACAATTATGTAAAGTCCTATTTCAGTTTTCAGTTACAATATTGACAATGTCTACACACTATTTCCAATCAATTAGATGTTATAAAATCTTTTCTTCTCTCAAAACCATGGTCATTTCAGTATGTGTCTAAACCTTTTGACTGGTAGTGTAAGCCGACAATGGTTATGCAGCATTAAATGTGAACTAGTTGCTGTAGGTGATAACTGAAGCTATTGTACCTACTTGCTCACACAGCCATGTCCGTCTTCAACACAGCCTTCCCGGTACTGGATGAATTTAGCGGGTTAAATCCGTGTTAATCACTTCTTGTCACCGCTTTCACGTTAATGAGCCGCTTTCTTGTGTTGCTAACTTTCTCTTTAGCTTCGTTAATTGAGTAGTGATCCAGCGTGGCTCTCTACAGCGATAACTTGGTGATTATCGGTGGGCTTTATCGCTGTCTGGTAGTCACGTACCTAGCTTACATAGTTATTACTTTAAACTGGATTGATTTATAATCTAAGGGCCAAAAACTCGGCCGATACGAGGGTAACATGTAGTTGTTGCTAGTCAACCGAGTGTATCAAAGGCGTTGCCATGGAGATGCACCGTCGTAGCAATCCACACGTCACAGAGCTAGTGTCGACGTTTCGACGTGAAAATGTAGTACAGATGAGCAAAGCTTGTTATTGAATTATTCAGATATTATTTAAAACAAATTATTCAAGAGGACTAAAAATAATTAAACTTAACACAATACATCATGTTAAAAGTAATAAAATAAAGAGATAGCGTTGGAAAAAATGGTTTAATAACTTTTTACAAAATATACAAGTTCTGTGATGTTCCCTCCCCTTCCAAAAAAACATGGCTTATCCCATATACATTAAATGTACACAGCTGTAAAAATGCTCAATAAAATAGACAATTGCTCCAAACAAACTGTGTTGGTCATCCACATGGGGTCGTAATAAGATGACAGTGTTCCTGATGAACTCAGCACATTTGGCACATCCACAACTGTGGCTATGAAAACAAAAACTGGACTAGTAATACCCACCATACAAGGCGAATACTACTGTAAGGTTCTCTAAATATCTCCATCACAAACAAGAAAATGGTAGAAAAAGTCCACAAATCATTGAATCACTGAACAATACTTAAGAGTAGTATGGATGACATTTTGGTAGTGGTTGGAGTGGATTAAAAAATTCTGACAGGTATGGCCCAGGCCAGACATTATGTGCTGTTCATCATTTTCCGTTTCTTCAGTCGCTCCCGCCAGTCTTCAGGAAGTGCCTCAAAGTTAGCGTTCTTTGACGCTTTTCCTCTGGAGATCAAAAAGAATGACAGGTGAGTGTGTAGTTACTACAAAGTAGTAGTACTTTTTTCAGAGCATTCAGATAGTGTGACTAGAACTTCAAGAAACATACGTCATAAGCTGTTGTTGCTTCCACTCCTCGATACACTTCTTGTTAAGCTGGTCTCGGTCCTCATCACTGGAGCTGCTCTTCTCTTCCTCATCAAGCTCCTTCTGGATGCTCTGCCACTTCTTCACTAGAGAAGGCATTTTGGTCTTACTTTTCTTCGCCTGCAGAAAGAATAAAAATATATATGAATATATATAAATACACACACACACAGCAGTTCCTTGGCGATATTTAAATCCTGAATTGCAACAATTGCTTGACTGTCTCTACTTTAAAGGATTCAAATAGAGAAATCAGTCCTGAAGGTGTAATACCATCATTGGTATTAAAACTGTTTTTTCTGATATGCACTGTCCGCATGATGTCTTCATGTAAATTGTTAAACTGGAACACTGACCTTATCCTTTTTCACTTTCTTGGTCTTGTCTATGGATAGGGCTTTGGCTACAGAAGGTTCCAGTGGTGGCTGGGGTGGTGGCAGTGGTGGTTGAGGAGGTAGGGCTGGGACAGGTGGGATGGGAGGTTCACAGGGGACCAAAGGAGCAGTGACGGCTGGCACACCCCAATAGGCAGTAGCTGGCATTAAAGGAGCTGCAGAGAGATAACTTTCCGTTACTGGGTAAATACATGGACTAATAAAATATGTAATATTTATTTGTAATTATTCTCACACACATAATTCTTTGTAAACGATGAATTGTTTAAAATACCGCCCTTATCTCAAGTATGTCCTTAAAAAATAATAATAAAAATATAAAAATCTGATCAGTATATACACACACTTCTAACAAGCTCCATCCCATAGTGTTGCTCTGGTTCAGTGTGGGTGGACTTGCAAATTGGATTCTAGTCTTGTTTGTAACTGCAAATGTGACATGTTTTTACCTGCGCTGGCAGCAGGCTGGGTGTAGAGAATGGGACTGCTGCCAATAGTTATAGCTTTATTCATCTGGCTGGCTTTACGTTTCTGACCCTTCACCAAGGGGCCAGACGACTCCACAATCTGTTGTAGTAAATACAATTTTTTTGTAAATACATAAACAGTTAAGTTACTGTGTGCTTTAATTTTGAAAATACACAGGAAAACACTGATTAAAGAAGAAAGCTTATTACTCTCATACCTTCATGCTGCCAGTTCCTGGAGGTACAGGAGGTCTTCCACTGCCATCTTCCTCCGTTCCCGGAGCTGGAGGCTCCCCGTCATTATCATCATCCATCTCCATCTCCACCTCCATGATCTCGCCATCGCTGTCAGGAGGTGGAGGAGGTGGAGGGGGTGAACCTGGTGGGAGTGGTGGTGGAGGGGGATAGTTGGATGGTGGAGGTGGGCTGTCAGGAAGAGGAGGCTGGGATGGAGACCAGAGTGCATTGGGCTGAGGAGGCTGAGGAGGTGCTGGCGGGGCAGCAGGACTGCAAGTAGAAGATCCTGTTTAAAACAAATAATAAACAACATGTGGTTACTGGGAGACAGAGATGCTTACTTATGTTTTTAATACAGCAGAGCAATCTTTACCGATTTTCAGGTGCAGGCACAGTTACAGAACAACAAAATGTGAAGTGTTCTTTTCTGAAGTTATTACAGAAGACAACTAACAAGACGTGTATCATCAGTAGACTGACCTGTGACCCCAGCAGCAGATGCAGACGATGTTTTAGTATCCCCGTGGCTAAAGGTCTCAGTCTGGGTACCTTGGCCATCTTTCAGGTCCTCCTCCTTGTCGTCCTCTGTTGGGAAATCCCACTGGGAGACACCGGTCCGGTCATTCACATAGAAATACCGCCTGTGTTCTCTAAAAAGTAGGACAACAAAGAGAGGGCAAGAGTCTCAATGGCTGGCCTTCTAACTGGCTGCATGCCATGAGACCCTGGGATAATGGGGCAAGGGAGTGGTCATAATGTCATAATGGGCAAAATAGGGGGCAGGGATGTTGGTATGGACAGCGACTTTAGCCATCCACAAAAAGGGCCCAATTAGAATGTTTTCATGGATGTGGACAGGGAACCCACCTTGCTCTCAAAAACAATTAAAGCAAAACAAATCATCTCTAGGTCCTGAAAGTAGCATTCAGCTGCTCACACCATGGTTGTCACATTTGTTCCGTTTTAGACAACCATTGCCTCCCAGACACAGGAGGCCAGGGAGGAGGAATCATCATCAACAGTCATGGGTCAGAAAATAACAAGCACACAGTCATCTTGTTTTACATCAGAAAGAATTCAAACAAACAAACCAAAAAAAACAGGAAGACATATGAAATAGAGTTGGTCTGACCTGCTGGATTCCCGTCATTGCTCCATCTTCACCTTTTATTTGATGCGTGACACTCGTCGCTTCCAGGGCATCACTCTGTCTGCATTGCATTCTGGTGTTGTAGTCCTGTAAAGTGCAAAGCTCTCCCATGCAACCAACCTTCCTACCATAACCCCCTCCCACATTTTCCACTGACTGGACCCATAATCAGCATAAAAATGCCCTCTTAACAAAGGGATTAAGAGTCTGTTACAGGGACAAGGAGTCCTCTCTGTGGCATTTTGGTATATTTAACAGGAAGCAGTCTGGCCCAGAGTGGATGCTCCCTTAACAGTACGTGCAAGGCAGAGTGCCAGGAAAGCGTCATAGAAACCTGAAGAGTCTGTTTCTGGTAAGTATTTTGATCCACTCGAACTGGTTAAGCTTCTCCCCAAGTCATGTAACAAAGTCTGCAACCTCGGTACTGAGTTGGGTGTAGTCACACGGTAAGATTTCTGGGGGGCGAGGGAGTTTAGAGATGTGAAAGGTAAGGAGCGCGTACCTGTCCCAGTGGCAGGACCAGCCTTTTGGGGTGGCGTTAAGTTCGTAATATTTTATGTGTTCGGCAGCTTCCTGCAGCCTGCGGCGAAGATAGACCCCATTCAGAGCGCCCTCCCTCCAGTCAGCAATCCGTGTCTACGGAAAAAATAAATACATTTTTTAAAAAAAAATAAGAACAAGGAAAAACAATTAAAACCCAGAAAAGTAGAGGTAAAACTATAAAGAGAGAGCAGCTCCAAGACATACGAGTAACAAAGAAGAGTAATTACAGTAAATTTTCCAGAATGACACCTTGTGATGGATTATTATGAGAATTTTAAATATTAAGTATTACCACGTGGCTGTGTGCAAAATAATATGAAACAGAATTAACCGTTAAATATTTTAGAAGTCATACTCAGATAAAAAATGGAAGCTACAGTAATACTACTTAGAAACTGGACTGTACCCCTCTCACCTCAGTTTGTAGCAGAAGCAACTGGAAGTTTGAGATTGCCTTTTTGTTTATTCCCAGGAACTCCATCTTGCTGGTTAACGTGTTAGCCAATTCTCCAATCTGAAACTAGATTTTTGATTTGGTCATTAAAAACATGTCTAAAATGAGGTTAACATAATTATTGAGGTTAGTAATGGCAACAATGTTGATACCTTGAGTTCAGGTGTTTCCACCTTTAGTTCAGGTGTTTCTCCTTCTTCTTTTACTGGAGGTTTTACAACTGTGTTCTCAACAGAATCATCGGTTTCCTTGTCTTCTGCAACACTCTCTAGGACTTTTGAAAGAGCTACGGAGCAATTTACATATGCAGGATGTTAAATAAAAACATCAAGAGGTATTTGTGCAATTCCACAGACTTGTGTCATGCATTTCAATGACCACCAGCTCAAGGAAACATTTGGACTCACCAGTCTCTGAACTGTCCTGTACGTCTGAGCCTCTGCTGTTAGAGTCAGGGCTGGCAGCACAGGCGAAAGCAGTCTTCCACCGATTTTTCTTCAGTAATCCACGAGAACCAGCAGCATCTTGGCTGGTCTCGGAAGAAGGACTGGATCCCCCTGCACTCACATCACCCTCCTCCAATGCCCGGAGCTCAGCCTAAGAATCAGATAATATTTTATGAACAACTAAATATTAACATTTAACACCAAGTTTGGAATATCACAGCTGTATAGAATAAAATTAAGAAATACTCCAAACACTGGAAAAAAAACTGTCCTTTAAAATACTTTTTTAAAATATACACACCTTTTTTCTCTCCAGAGCAAGTTCCAGCTCCACTGTGTCTTCCTCTGTCTCCTCTTCAGCCCCTGAGTTCTCTCCTGACTGTTTCTTGCTGCAAACATCTTTCTGGACAGTAGGGACTGTGTCAGAGTCCCGCAGAGGTGTTGAAGGGGATCCTAGAGGACAAACTGCTTCTCCATCGGAATCCAAACTATTCTCAGTGTCATCCAAACCTTTTAGGAGCCTTTTTCTCCATTTTTCTTCAGCTTCTTTCACTTCAGAAGGGATCAGAGGAGCAAGTAGAGATGCAGCCACTCCACGGCGCTCTTCCTCTTCACTTGTGAGGCCTACAACACTCTCAATCACCTCCTTTCAAACAAATATTAGAAAGATACATTTAGGCTCCTAACAAAAACACTACAGATTCAAGTAAATTGACATTTGTTTTGAACACCTAGGAAACTTACCTTCACTTTGGTCTCCTTCACGGATGTTGGGGCTGCAGCAGATGCAGCGTTTTCCTCTGTGTAATAACCAGCATGGGCTGTGCCATTGCCATTGACACTAGAGCTACAAATAAAAAGATAAAACACATTACGCACAGATTAATTTCTGCTCTGGCCACAAAGACAACTACAAGTGTACTTCAGACCATGCTTAGGCCTGTGTCTCTGTCAGTTACGCCTACCTGTTAGCACAATGCTCCAGGCTTTGCACCTGATCAGCTAGATAGTGTGGCAGCTCCCAGGACACCTCATTAGTCAGAGTGTTCCAGTAGTAGTAGCAGCCAGAGTTCTCATCCCACACCTCCTGCCAATCTCCCATTTCTACACCAACTGCAAAGGGGAAAAAAAAATACTATTAGGACCATTAATAATGAATGAATGAAGACTGTTTTTAGGAATCTGTTCTGTGTTCACCAGCACATTTAATTTGAAATTAAACACTGAAGATGTAAACAAGTGTCAAAAATGTGGTCAGGCTCTTTTTTAGGTGTTTTCTAGCGAAGTCTAGCCTTTCTGTTCTTGATTGTTACCATTGTATTGCACCTTGTGGTGAAGCCTCTATTTTCATTTATAAAGTGCCTCTTGACTGCAGATTTAAACATCAGCACACAAGTGTGTTCTTGACTTGGCTAAATATTGTGAAAGCGCTCATCTTTAACATGGACAGAATCTGTGGCCTTCCCTTTTGCTGAGCTGTCAGTTAATTCTTTTTTTTTTAAAGAATGTTCCACCCAGTTCTACTGGCCACTCCCAATGTTTTTGCTTTGTCTGTTTCCTCTATAGATAGGTTTTAATGTGTTTTTTGATCGCTTCATTCGCTTGCACAGACACCTCCTTAACCTCAGGTTGAAAGCTCCACTGAAATGTAACGAATGTAAAGCTCTGATCCATCTTGAGGCCTTTTATCCGCTTGATTAGTAGTGAAGTATTGAGGAAACAGGTCATCTTTCTCCATGCAACTGCTTGTAAGCCATTTTTCCATTATTTATAAGTCCCCCAAAAATTTGTGTCTGTGTGTATGAAAATCAGTGTGTTTACATGAACTTGAGTAACAGGTTAGTCACCTTTCTCAAGCAAGCTGATTTCTTAACTGTCATGTAAAAGGTTGGAAACTTGGTTTCCGTGATTGGGGTAGGTGATTAGAGAAGCCTGATTTAGTCAGGGAGATTTCTCTCAGAGAACTTAAGCATGTAAACATGTAACTGGGTTTCTAATTATCTTTTTACAAGAATGCATGTGCATAACAAAGATTGCATAACACTATCAGCTGAGAGAAGCAGCTAGATGAATGGGGGAAATCATTACATGAAGCGTTTTAAATCAAGTCCGCCTAAAAACCAACTAAAACTAACACAAAGTGGCCTCTAGACATCTAAATAAGTCACTTTTCACTTTCACCAAAACCGACACACAGCAAAAACATGTCGAGAAGTAGTCTCCGTCTCTAAACTGTTAAAACTGTGCTTCCCATATAAGCTCAGTGGAGGTGAAAAACTCTTCTGCTGCATGTATACACAGATGAAATATCCATCATCTACTACTGTCAGTTGAGAGGAGCGGCTGGAAGAATGGGGAAAAAGCATTACACGGATCATGATGGTGCCTCGTTTTTAAATCAAGTACACCTAAAGACCAACTATAAGTGGAACTAAACACATAAAACACACACACACAAAAACACCAACACGAGAAGCAGTCTATGAACCATACTTCCAAAATAAGCCCATTTTTGTCAGACCACCTGAATTAAAGCTGAAAGTCTTGACTTTGCTCAAATCTTCAGTGTTTCAATTCAAATTAAATGTGGTGAAATGCAGAGGACTTCCAAAAAACATATTGTATTGTTTAGGGCACTAACTGTACACAAGAAATTTATAAAATATATATGCATATACATTATTAAAATATGAGAGCATATTTAAGGTGATATACTGTGCACAAATTACCACACACACAACAAATACCTAGGGCAGCAGCAGTGCAATGCCAAACACTAATCCTAAAAGCAGCCAGTAATAGCAGCAGTAAAATATTGCATTTTTAGTAACTTCTGTGGTTTTTCAGCCTACGCATTTGTGCACCAGTTTGTATATAAGTGAATAAGAAACATGTTCTATGAACAACTTTGAACATTGACAGTTTTCCTCTTCTTCTGCATTCTACCTCTGTAACAGTAACATTGTTTGTTTTTTTATTTATAAATTTGATATACTCAACAAATTCTGCTGCTTAATATCTTATTGCAGGCAGGTTTATGTCCTAATTTATAATATGAATTTTTATTAGTATAACTCAATGTTTATCGTTTTGTTTATTTATATTTTGGATATTTAAAGTTTTACTGTTTAAGGACAGGACAAACTTTTGTGTTTTATTTAATGTTTAAAATTAAAAAAAAAATTAAACATAGTTAAACTTAATATGTAGCTTTTGCATTTTTTAAAAAGCACACTTTTATACATAAATACACTGAGTTTGAGTTTTATATAGTTATAATAAGCAAAACATCAGATTTTATCCAATGAAAATAATCGTCTGAATAGTCGATTATCAAAATAATGGTTAGTTGAAGTCCTACAAACATTCTTAATTCAGTCTATAGCCTGACTGATTTCATGAACTACAGGTTTGAACTGCTGTAGTTATTATTCAGCTGCTCTGTTCAGGTTCGACAACAATGATAATAGGTATAACAATACAGAGAATCCAACAGAGAACAGATGCACACTTGATATTAAATATGGCACAGGCAGTTACCTCCAGCTAAAGAGTACTGAGTATTGTACTCAAACTCTGTGCTTTGCTGATTCTGTCCTTCACTTGCTGCTGTCTGCTGAGTATTAACATCAACTCTGGGTTGAGTGGTCGTAGGGGCTGAAGGGTCAGATGTTGCATCATCTGAACTTGGCTGAGTTGTAATTGCATCAATTTCCTGGGTAAAAAACAGAATTGCAATAAGACTTAATATATTGTATATTACATACGCTTGCCACACATAACAGGTGACTGGGATACTCACAGCCATGAAGTTAGCCAGTGTACTGTCGATGTCAGCTGACTGATTGTGTGAATTTGCAGCTGAGCGCTGAGACTCTCCTGCATCTTCTTCATCACTATCCTCATAGGCTCCAAGCAGGGACAAACCCTCTGCATGTGGAGACAAAAAAAACCATTAACACAGATAGATATCTTTTCTTGTTCCCAAAGCATGAGAAACGCACAGTGATTTTACCTGTGGCCTTTACTGCGGGAGTTTTCATGTTAATATGTCTTTCTCTCACGAATCTGTGTCCGTCACTTTCTTGTTCGTCTGAAAACCAACAGAGTAGAGTTATATGAGTTATTTATGTTCAAGCATCGACAGCCTGGCTAAATATCGTAAACTAGCTAACGTTAAATAACATTATTTACACACACAGGCACAGTAACTACAACTCTAGCGTTAAGCACAATAAGAAAATGATGCATGTGTTAACTGGGCCAAGTAATAACGTTGTGCCCATTGCAGGCGCACACGTAGCTAACATGCTAGCGGATAGCTTCAGATTAATCCTTTAGTTAAATAAAAACACTGGTTTGTTTCATCAGCTACAGCTTTCACTTAACTGTTATTAGACGACAGCATATGTTTTCACCATCTGTTACTATTACTGCAATTAAATATGAGTGTATATGTTAGCTACTGGATTTTTGTTAACTACATGACCCATTATTCACGCCTCATTTAACCGCTAGCTAGCACTTAGCATTCAGCTAATCTGCTGCTAACCTATATAAAAATTACCATCTGATCCCGACACTGCTTCATCCCTCTCTCCGGTATTTCCGCCGCGTAGTCCGGGAGGGGAAAGCTGTAAAATCGTTCTCCGACCGACTGCTCCTCCTGTGAGGCGACTTTTCTTCCCCATCACGGTCTTTCTGTCTGCGGGCCTGCTTCCTTCACGGGCGTCGTTGTTGCAGCTCTGCTCCTCTGAACAGTCACAAAAACGAAGCGTCCAACTACTTCCGGATCACCGGGTCATGTTTGTGTGTAGCAGCAGGAGCAGTGTTATTTCAATGCGCTGAGTTAGTCGCTAGCAGGTTTTCATGCTCGTAGTTAAACCTTTAATACCCGCTTATAGTTTGTTTTTGCAACCTTGTTAGCTTGTGGCTAAATTTAGCTTCACAAGCTAACAGCTGGATTCTTGAGCGTGTATTTAGTTGAACGGACTTGACATGGGGAGTGAATTCGAGCAATTAGCTACACAGTTTTGACGGGGATACACCCACCGATGTATAAATATAAGGAGCCACCACTGAGGCAGCAGTCAACGGGGCTTGAAGGAGCAACAACTGCCCGAACCACGAGTGGAAGGTCCGGATCAGACACGATGGGGGCTACGATGGGACCGGTTCTACACTGGTTGCACGATGTGGCAGCTGTCACTCTCCTCAAAGCACAGCGAACTTTATTTCAGGCTGCCATCCTGTTTTGTGTCCTGGTTCTGCTGCTTTGGGTGTCCGTCTTTCTCTATGGGAGTTTCTATTACTCCTACATGCCCACTGTGAGCTTCTCCACCCCCGTACACTTCTACTTCGCCTCTGATTGTGATGCTTCAGATCCAGCAATATGTTCATTCCCCAGGGCCAACATCTCGTTCATGAGGAGTGAGCGAGACCAAGTGATGGCTAATGGACAGCCTTATCGGATATCTGTGGAGTTGGAGATGCCAGAGTCTCCAGTGAATGAACAACTAGGCATGTTCATGGTCAAGATGTCTCTTTATACCAAAGGAGGGAACACTGTGTCATCTGTGGGGCGATCCACAATGCTGCATTACCGCTCCAGCCTCCTGCAGACCCTCAGCACTTTAGTGTTCTCCCCTTTCCTGCTGACTGGGATGACTGAGCAGAAGCAGCTTATAGAAGTTGAGCTTTTCTCAGACTACAAGACAAATGCCTATCAACCCACTGTGGGCGCAGTCATTGAGATCCACTCCAAACAAGTGCAGATCTACTCATCTCAGCTCCGTATCCACGCCTACTTCACTGGCATAAGATATGTTCTGTACAACTTCCCCCTGACATCTGCTGTGATCGGCGTGGCTACCAACTTTGCCTTCCTCAGCGCCATCGTGTTGTTCAGCTACCTGCAGTTCATATGGGGCGGTCTCTGGCCTCCAGACCAAGTAAGAGTCAGGGTTATGATGGGAGACAACACTCGCATCCAGCAGAGGAGAGAGGAGGCTCGGAAGCGCATGGAGAGGGAGAACTCCCACAAGGAACTTGATGCTCCCAGAGACATAGGATCTGTGACTGATTCATCTGATTTCCAGGGAAATGACACTGAGGCAGAGCCGTGGTCAAAGAAGCCCACAGTTATCTCAGATACCACTGAGGCTCATGTGCCAGAAACCAAGGAAGAAGAGTCTGATGAATCTAAGGGGGCAGAGGAGAGTGACGGCTTAAACATGTCTCACCAAGGTGAGACGGTGCTCAGACAGAGACCCGGACCCTGGATGAGCCTGTGAAGGTCTTAAAACCGCATAATGTCTCATCGCTCTTCAGCATGGGATGGAAGGTGTATGACAAATATCGATAGATTGTAGCAAAGTCACTGTTTCATTTAGTACAAACAAAAATGCATGACAATATGTTAACCGCGTTGTCTTGACTAACAAAACTGCTAGTTAGTGTCATGTCTTGATAAATTTACCTCATTCTAACTTTGACCGCTGCTCATAGCACTCCTGCAGTTTTATGTTCGCATCTTTTGTGTTTTGGCTGTACCCACAGCAGGAGGTTTTCCATTCCAGCTTATCTGACGGTGCTGTCAGCATTACCATCATGTGCTATCCCACAATTTGACACAGCCTTTTACGCCGTTGAATTGATTATGTTTTCTGATGTGTGTAATGTGGCATTTTCTCACATTAAGCCAACTTACAATAACTAAAGAACACATCATAACGATCAAATTATAATAAATACAGTGACTTTTTAAAATATTTGTTCAGACATTAGTAGAAACTATTATATTTGAATGTAGCTGCCCTGTACTTGAAACTTCCAAAATGGTTTCACGCTGTTAGGAGATATGCACAAACATGCCTCGTGATACTTTTCCTCAAAGGCTCTCTCATAACAATTAGATTTGGCCCAAATAAAGCGTCTTTGTTTTAAGTGCATTCCTAGAAAATACGTGCAGTGGGTCCACCCACTCGGATATAAGGAATTAGTTGCATGAATTAATCTTTTTCATCTTGCAAATAGAGACGTCATGTCTCAGTGTAATGGGTGATTTAGCTGCCATGGCACATTAAGATAAAGCTTCAGTGCTTTTACAGAGTTGGTTTCATCCCATTAGCTCTTTGTATTCAGTATCTGTTACAGTGCAGTCTGCAGTTTAATGTTGTGGAAATATTTATTGTGTTTTTTATTACAACAAAGCACCAAAAGATTTTACATTGACTTACACGGACCCTTTAAGTAATATGTTAGCTTATTAAATTATAAACGTGTCTGCATTTAAAAATTGCACAGACAGTATAGGAAAGAGAGTTAGTGAATTAACTGTTTTATTTGGTAAACCTAATAAAGAGAAGGTAATGTTGGGGTTGTTGGGATAAGGTTCTGCCTCCATGTGTTCGAGCCTTGCTTAAAGGGGCTCAAGCTGTATTTGTAAGGCTGTGTACAGGTTCATGTGGATTTTGTACCAAAGATATATAATATAATGTGTGTATTTATGTTTCTGTCTTACAGACTATTCTAGAGTGATAGGTGTAGGTGTTATTTTTGCACTCATACTAAATTAAACAAATAAAACATTCCTTGGTTAACATGTTTTTCTTTAATGTCTCTAATATATGTTTGGTTGATATCACAGTCAAATGACAAAGCAGCTATAACTACTAATAACTAATATTTCTAATATGATATAGCGACAAATTTAGTACTCGTTACAGTTTTGTTTAATTAAAAAAAGGTCACAAGTCAAACCTTAAAGCATTTTAAAGATGAGCACTGATGTTTGATAGTTGAAGGCACATTAAGCTGTGCTTTTCTAGTGACTAAGTCTTATCTACCATTAATACATATATTATTTGCTCATTATTTGAAATCCAAGATGTTAAATTGTTTCTCCTAACCATCACACCTTCATTTTAGATCAAGACATTTGAGTTTTTACTCACTTGATTATGTGTCTTATTAGTACATTTTATAACAGAATTGTCAATTATACACCATAAACATATGTAGGTTAAAATTTACAGGCAGATAAAATATCTACTTGAGCCCATTGCTGATCTGATAAAGAGGCAAAACATGGGAGTGATAAATGTGAAAATATTCAGATTGTGCATATTATGTGCATTGTTGCATTAATAAAGTTTTTCTTTAATGCTTTTCTTCTACCTTTACAATCACAAAGACAGACAGATAATTGTTTTTAATAGGAAGCTGACAGAAATCTGAAAATACAACATTTCAGTGTTTGTGCTAGTAAAAATAATCACATTTCCAGTAAAAAGGCTGGTATGCAGTCCATTAAAATATCTTATACATTTAGTTAAAAAGTATTCAAATATTATTCTATTTATTGTGAAACCACATATAATCTTGTTTACTAGACATTTTCCTGGTAGACTGAGGAACTGGAAAACTGCATTTATGATCTGCTTTAAATCAGAACTTTATGGTGATAATATTAAGGCCCATTAGCAGCCTTTATTCAAAGCCACAGCCCCAATCTATCAGATGAATTATGCATCAGTCTGGACTAGAAGCACTAATTGACTTAAACCATCCATCACTTGTATTAAAAACCCCACTGTAGCTCTTGAGTCTCAGCAGGTACAGATAGGATCTCAGACTGCTAGAACAAGAATGTGTCCTCTTGCTTTTCT
>OMLM01010274.1:9822-29644 GCA_900302695.1 Helostoma temminkii | reverse complement strand
ATGCTTCAGGCAGTAGGTTCCCCTTTGAGACAATAGATTTTTGGGTACATGATACTAGTCAAGTCTTAGTTTCATTGCACATCCAAGTCCACAGAAACACAATCATGATGACAGATATTATTTAGTAGTAA
Source organism: Helostoma temminkii (assembly GCA_900302695.1). NCBI lineage: Eukaryota > Metazoa > Chordata > Actinopteri > Anabantiformes > Helostomatidae > Helostoma > Helostoma temminkii. Next base: position 29,513 of record OMLM01010274.1, on the reverse strand, counting down.
AAATAATGCTTAATACATCATATACAATCTTTACTTTACTATGACCACCATCATCATCATCATCATCATCATCATCATCATCAAGTTGGCATGGTGACGAAGCCATCAACTGAACAGACACAGGATTTCTCCATCCATAACGAGGACTTTCCTGCACTGCCTGGCCCGAACTACAAGGACCCCACGTTGAACAACGATGACAGTAAAACTGTAAGTGTGAACCACTGATGACTTCACACGAGGGGTGGGAAAAAAAAATAGATTCTTAGATGCATCTCTATTCTCCCCAATCTGCACTGCCTCATCCAACTGCATAAACGCTCACAAATGAAAAACCAAAAAAAAAAACTTTGAAGTGAGGTGATCACATCCGCCGATTCAGAGCAGTTGTTAGGTGAATTCATAGTGGTGTAGAAATATTTCGGCTTCGACGCGGTGGGCACATAACAAAAAAGCGTAATTTGCAAGAGTTGTCGACCAATTGTTGCCACAGAACATGGAAATACAACAAACCTTCATCAGCACTTGAAAAAGCCAGTTGTGCACAGACAGGTGAGCCAACCCAGTGTATTAAAATATATGTTCCTATACAACTAAACTGCAATCATCGTTAAGTTTTGAGAATTGTGACTGCAATGTGATTACATTTTCTGTGTTCACAATTATAGTAAATGACGAGTCACAAATACATTGATACTTATCAATTAAGTGTCCACTAAAATTATCCGATCTACAACATTGTGTTCAGGCACTCAAAGCACTGGGTTGGGGTCAGGGTAAGTTTGTGGGGTGGATATTACAGATCACTTTACACACAACGTCTGCATATAAATTGTAACACAAACATGATCTGTCTCTAACTCTTAGCAAAGTGCTTTTCAAGCCTAAACCTAACCTCACACCAGATTCTGGTTTTGCACTCAGGTCTGTAGATCAATTCAGCTGCCTTGTTGCGACTTAATTCCTGTTAATTAGTGTGACCCTTCATTCATTCACAAGGTATGTTACCTGACAGCATTATAATTAGGCTTGCTACAAAAACATCAAGGTTGCACCTTAGTTGTATTGAAATGTCAACTTCAATCAGGTAAATCAGTTAATCTTTTTATCATTTTCCTTACATTAGAATGCATTCTGTAGACAACACCGACTGCATTTTAGCAGCAAGAAGCACCATCTAGTAAAAATAAACCTTTAACTGAGTCTACCATTAAAGGCATGTTGTACTCCTTTAATTTAGAGTGTGCGCTGCACACTATTGTGAATGATGAGCTCAAGCTAGGCTTTACCAAATTAAATTGCAAACCAAATCGCAATATCTGTCAGAAAAACCGCAATTAGATATTTTCCCTAAATCGGACAGCACTAACTGGTGTTATGCTGAGTTCTGCATGCCTGCCCCCTCTGTGCTTAAATTACAAACTCTATTACAACTTTAAATGGATTTGATGATACGAATGAAGGCTTTTATGGTATGGTGCTACTAACATAGTGATGCCCACACACTAGAAGACCAAAGCTGAAGTAATAGAATCACTGAAGAAAGAAGTAATAGCTGTAACGTGATGTGTGGACATCTGTTGCTACAGAATGTTGTCACTGTAACTGCGGATTTAATCACTGATGAGTAATCAGTACTTTTGTATAAAAGCTGTTTGTGATTTTGTTACAGCAGTATTTTTTTGTCTGATGCTGATCAGAAGTCTGTTCGTTTTTATGTTAGTGATTCAGAATATGCTCAGGTCTGTATTAATTTAGTCTGCTGCTAGTAGCGGCCTGCTACAGGCACACTTTTCTTTACTGTTGGTTCAGTGCTGGCAAATTTAACCTTCCAGATTTGCCACATCTCTTCCATTTGTTTAATTCGCATTGCAGCCCTCTGAATCGTAATCGAATTGAATCGTGAGGGGCCTAGAGATTCCCACCCTTACTACACACCACTGGCAAGCACTTTCTTTTTCCAGTAGATCACACATCAGAGGCTGATACTTATGATGAACTGACATGTTTTATTTTCATGTGTTGTAGAACATGAACTCCACAAGCAAGAGCACATCCAATGCAGATGGGCCAAAGTTTCCCGGAGACAAGACGACCTCAGCACAGAACAACAACCAGAAGAAAGGGATCCAGGTGTTGCCCGATGGTGAGATCCCTCAGCCAGTCATATTGCTGCAATTCCCTTCTTAATTACACTACTTGGGAGAGTCAGTTGGGCTCTCTGCCATGCGTTTGGGGTTAGATGATTATTGGATAGGCTACAGTGAATAAACCAAAAGAATATGGTAGTGTGTTACAGACTGTCATCAGCTTTCCATTAGCTTGTCTGTATCTGTCACATGCTAAAAAATTGGGCTGGTTTGCTCTCCAATGCAAGCACAAAGTGTGATTTTGAAATATAGAAGTATTGTATTGACAGTAAGTATTACAGTAACTGCCCAATAATAGCATTTTTTAAAACTCTTGGTTTATCCTTACCTGCAGGTCGGGTGACAAACATTCCCTCAGGAATGGTGACAGACCAATTCGGCATGATTGGCCTGCTGACGTTTATCCGTGCAGCAGAGACTGATCCTGGGATGGTCCATCTGGCACTAGGAAGTGACCTCACAACGCTTGGACTCAACTTAAACTCGCCAGAGTAAGATGACAAAAAATAAGAATGGGATTAATACACCAGGAGTCAGTAATGGAGATTAGTAGTTAATTAAAATAATGTTATTTTACCTATAATTCATGTTCAAGCCACATAGGATTACCATGGTTACATTGGCATTAAGTTTTTATTCTATGACTGGATGTTAGGTAACTCTTTTGACAGCTTAGCCATCCTTTTTACTGGTAAACCATTATTACACCGAATATTGTCAGGATTTTAAGACTCAGATAGACGAACAATGTGACTCTCTCTTTAGGATTTATCTAGCAAATGTTCTGATATCAGTAGAATTCAGTACAACTTTCTTACCTGACAGAAACTTGTACCCCAAGTTTGCCTCTCCTTGGGCTTCAGCACCTTGTCGACCTCAAGACATTGGTAAGACAAAAATCTGTGATTTCAATTTTACGCATCATTTACTGAAATCTAGCGAGTAACCAATAATATTTACAGTGTACAGTTAAGCATGAAAATTATTGCCCCCCACTTGTAATTCATTTTTTTGTGTAGAATTCTAATAAAAATAACCCAATTGTAGTGGGTTTCAGTTAAGTACAACCTCAGATGAACAACAACATTTAACTGTCATTGTTTATTTGACAAACATGAAGACAAACTGGAAGAAAAAACATGCGGACGAAGAGGCGCCCCCTTATAGCTTTCATAGGACTAAACCGCGCTCCTTTTCTGACTAGAACTGTCTGAATTAAATAAATACATGGGAAAAAGTGACTTATTTAGACGTTTGTGGGGCAATTTGTGTTGTTTTCAGTTTAGTTAAATTCACCCTCCTTTCTGCTGAAAGTAGTAGAGTGGTAAGTGTCTGCAGCCTTTTTTATGCACATGTGCTCTTGTAAAAAGCTGGTTAGAAACCCATTTATGTGTATACATGACCCAGTAATCTCTGGGAGAAATATACATGGGGAAATAAGGCTTCTCTAATCTCCTATCCTGATTATAGAAACCATGTTTTCTGTTTACACGAGTTAAGAAATCAGCTTCAAGAAAGCCAATTTTAACCCAGTTACTTAAGTGCATGTAAACGCACTGATTGTCTTATGGGCAGATGAGACTAAAGTGGAGCTGTTTGGCCTTAATGTCCAGCAACATGTTTGGTGAAAACCATACGCAGCATTTCAGCGGAAACACCTCTGTCGTGGTGGATAATAGTTGTATTATGTAAAATCTGTGGTTTGTAACAGTTTTGATAAAAGCATTGAAAGTTTTGATGTTTAGGGAGTAAAAGCACATGTATCTTCTCCATCTACCCACCAGTCACTCATTTGAGACTTTCTGTTTATCTTTGCTTCAGACTTCCATGTTCCATCGGAGTATTTAACCAATATCCACATAAGGGACAAGGTAATTATGAGCTCCAGAACAGTGCCACAACACAAAGTCGCAGTATGTGCCGTATGGATTAAAACCCAAATTCTGCTTATTTGTCGGTGTCCTGTTTACAGTTGGCTGCGATTAAACTGGCTCGATATGGTGAAGACCTGTTGTTCTACCTGTACTACATGAACGGAGGAGACTTGCTACAGCTTCTGGCAGCAGTAGAGCTGTGAGTTCTCAAACCTTTTCAGTTGTGATCACTGAAGAAATCCTGTGTGGCAGGTTGTCGGTGCCTTATCCCTTTCTCGAGTGAAACATTCATTCCTTATGTGTTTGAGCTTTGGGGGTGAACCCGATATAGCAGTCAAATGTCAGTCACTGAGTTTCTTTTCCTTTTTTTGTATTCCTCTTTCCTAACTTCACTCTTTAGCTTTAACCGGGATTGGAGGTACCACAAAGAGGAGCGGGTTTGGATAACGAGGGCGCCTGGCATGGAGCCTACACTGAAGACCAACACCTATGAGAGGGGAACCTACTACTTTTTTGATTGTCTTAATTGGAGGAAAGTAGCCAAGGTAGTAGTTGTCTTTTCAGCTGCTTCTTTCAGATTTTAACAATATAGTGAAATGGCATATGTCAAGTTTTGCTGACTTTTGTTACAGATGTAGGCTGTTCCCAAAATCACTCCCTGTTCAGACATTAACTACTCCTAATTTAATGTACACTCAGTAGTCCACTGAGTGAGCGGCAAATTGAGATTTTGGACTCTTAATAATCAGTCATTTTCAGAGTTATCACAGATAACAGCAATGGTAATTCTTATGTTCACAACAGGGAGCAATGCACTGTGGGATTGTTAGTTTAGTGCTGCATTGTGGGATACTTACACTGCTTAAAGTGTATGAGAGGTCTCATTCAGCATTCGGACACCACTATAAAATGGTGAATACACTATGGCAAACTTGCCATGTAGAGAGTAGGGAGTGTTGTTGGACACAGTCATACTGTAAACGCTCTGTCTCTCATGCTAAAATTGTGTCTGCATCTTCAAGGAATTTCATCTGGAGTATGACAAGCTGGAGGAGAGGCCTCACGTGCCAACAACGTTCAACTACAACCCAGCCCAGCAGGCCTTCTAAGGCCCGACCAGTCCAAAGGCTGCAACTGTTCCTGTACACAGCAGTTGTCCAGGAGGGCTGCTGTGGTTCACACAGCTTGGTTTTTATTCCTTGAGGATTTGGCTGTTTGACTGCGGGGGCCATTGCCACCATCGAAACTGCCCTGCCTTTCCAAACTTAGATGCTGCCCAAAACACCAACACTTGTTCCGTTTTTATTCTCTAAGTTCCTCCTGTTTATTATGTTTTTTTTTTCTTTTTTTTTGGTTTTGTTTTGAGCAGGGTCTGTGTTATGTTTACGTCTCTGAATCTGAGGCCTGTTTTCTCCCAGAAAGGAGGACTGACCTTGTGGCACAGGACAGTGACAGAACAATAAGTGCTAAGAACAGAAAAAAGTGGGGAAAGCAAAGTTAATATCCTCAGATGCAAGTGAAAGGGTGAAAGAAATGCAATGTTCATTGTTGCACTATATTTAGTAATAAAAGAACACAAAATTTGTTTGTGCTTTTTTATGTAAACATTCATTCAACTTTTTCACATGCTCAAGCATCCCTTTTCACATCACTTTTATTTTGGCTTTCTTACATTTACATTGCCTGTTTTTCCCTCTGTCTGCCCCTTTTTGTCAGTTCTGTGCCAGCTGAACATGGACACAAATCTGGGAGACTGCTTTCCACAAATGTGGACAAATCCTCTCGGAGGCTAGACAGCTACAGATCGTTGCTGCAGAGCAAACAAAACACTTTCCAGTCTTTGTTACAATTTTGTAAGAAAAGTGTACATTTTTTCTTTGCATCATATAAATTAGTATATGTATGTATGAATGTGTATATATGATTGCTATATATATATATATATGTATGTGTGTGTATATATATATATATATATATGACATCTATTTTGGAAGAAATCTTGCCCTGCCTTGTACCTCGTTTTTATGAGGTGAGCATGAATGCAATATGTGGACATAACAGGACATTTCTGGGTCTGCTGGACAGGGTGTCACATGGCACTATGGGCACTTACATTAAAATAATACAAAATTAAAATATCGTTTAAGGAAAGGCCTGATTGTCATTCAAAAAAGAAAACACAAAAATCAAGATAATCTTGAGTTTGAAGTCCAAAGTAAAATAAGGGATTTATTCCAATTTCAGCCGTTTGAACAGCGGTGAACAGCAGCATTTCATAGGAAATAGGAAAACTGACAATTTAGAGGAGAAAAAAAAATCAAAACCATCTTGTATTTTCTGAAGTTAAGCTTCTTTTCTTTGTATTAAAGCAGAAAAGCCTTTCCTGAACCACTGTGTGTGTGTTGCTTGTTGCTTTTCAAAGTCAGGGGTCAGGGTGTCATTTCAACTCCTTTCCTGGAGTCAGTTTTATTTTTCATGTTCAAATTTGCAGGTGAAACATAAAATTTTTATATTGTACACAGGTTTAATATGTTAGAAGGCTTTAAATGCAACATAATTCAGACTATACATTCTGTTAAAAGTGCAAGTTTATTAGTCTTCAAAGACTTTACAGAACTTCAAGCAAGTTGGTTCATGGAATGTAAATTCAAACTGTGGCCATGTTTTCACATGTACCACATACTGATAGATTAAAATGTCACACCTCCAGTCCTAAAGAGAAATAATCAAAGTTTAATAATATGCCGCCTCTACAGTTGAAGAATCACGTCTCAATGTAGCCATAATAATTAGGTTCTCAAAACATTAGCTACAGTTTGGAAAGGCACATAAACACAATGAAAATAACAGTAGATTGATATGGCACACAAATATGACATCACAGACATTACACAAAAAATTCTCCAGAGTCAATAGTGTGCCACAGTACAGAGCTGCCATTACAGGCCATGAATAATCACACTGGACACAAATGTAGCAAGTACTGAAGAAAAACACTGCATGAAAACAGACGCCTCTCATCAACTCTGAGGCTTCTGCTGACGAAAAATAATCCAGTCCACACAAGTATCAAAAGGCTGTGTGCAAAGGATTCGGTTTTACCTTAATCCTTTGCAACACCTGATCTTTTCAGATTGCAGTAATTTGTGTAAATGCTACAAATTAAGTGAATTTATTAGAAGGCGACAGACTGAAAACTTGAAAGCTGTGGGCTGCTGTTTTGATATTTCTGTAGCCTAGAGACACTTCCTGCAAAATATTCTTTATCTGATGTAGATGATTTGTTTGTGGTGGGGCACAGTGAGTCTTAAAAACAATACAGTTCAACTGTATGTTGTTTCATTCAATTTCCAGTTGCTTTTTGTCAACTACACACTACTGGCACAGACCTTCTTTTCACACTTCTTCATTGGACCAGGTGCAATTTCACAGTACATTCATTCAACACGCAAACACTTTCACTTCGATGTTGGTTCACTGTTGGTAGAGCCATCTGAAGTACCTCCTGTTTTGGCAGCTTCTTCTGGTGGACAAAATGGCAAAAGATAGATGATCAGAGGAGACCAAAAGAAAGATGAGGGCACAGACTTCATCATTCATTAATCGGGGTACTATATCTATGAAAAATCATCTGCAAAAAGCCTGTTAAACAGGGCGGGTGTGCCAACGGTTGTGCATAATTAAAGACGACATTAATCACACCAACTAACCTTTATCCTTCTTCTCTTGTGTCTCCTCTGCTGCAGTCTTGTCTGCTCTGAAGAAGATCCGAGCGCTGCTTAATGAGAAGTAGAGCAGCTCAAACTCCTACAGTGAAAAAAAGACAGAAAAGCGCTAAAGGGTCCAGTTAAACATCTTCCATCATGTTCCTTTCTATGATCTAGATGACACTCTAGACACACAGCGGCTTCTAAATTTACATCTTTGTTGCCATGTCACGACATATTTCTTGGAGCCTTGGCCTTTTGCCCTTTTCTCGTGCGTCTCCTTTTTGAGTTTGTATGCAAATTAGTATGTGTGGATGTCGATCTGGGATTGGTGCGTCCTTTCCCTTACTGCCTACCACTTCTCACTGATTGGACCAGCGACCCAGTCCAATGCTCTAATCAAGCTACAGAAACCTCACTACAAGCGTTAAAGGTGTTCTCCAGCGAGCTGGGACATAATAAATTTAAAAGGCAGTTGACACATTTCTTGACATACAGCTTGTTTTTCCTAGCAGTGACATGAAAATGAATGACAGACAGGCTGACATATTCTTCCTCTTACAAAGGCAACAGTACCTGAAGGTAGATATCCAGCCTCTTCTGTGTGAGGTTCATCGTTTGCAGCAACTTTTCATCCTGGCTGGCCGACTGAACGTTCTGCTCCTTCACCACAGCATTCATCTCCTTCTTGTACTTTTCTCTGACGGCCTGGAACCAGTGCAAAGAATCGAACTCCAGATACTGGTCTAGCAGTTTCAGAATGTATGCCACACCTGAGAGAGTGAGCAATATTGTGGAAGTGAAGGGGAAAGAAAAAGAAAAAATGACAGTTACTCAACATCAGTGACCATTTATAAGATTTAAGCAGATGCTTTTTGTCCGCTCACCCATTGCAAAGCCATCATCTGTGAAAGCGGCACCAGTTTTGTTTTTCTTGTTGAGTTTCTCTTTGCAGCTGATGGAGTGCTCCACAAAATTCACAGTCTGTGGGAAAAATTTGCTGTGTGTCAATAACTAAAAGTTATTTATACTGGAGAAGAGAAAATTGAAACACAATACACACCGTGTCGGTAAACACAAACAAAAAAAGAGACGACCATGAAAAGTACAAGCAGAGAAACAAATGAAACATCTTGACACTGACCAATGGGGGAACAATCATGTAGAAGTTCCTCAGGTGCATATTCTTGGCACTGCGAAACTCAGGCGCAAACACTGCCACCAGCTTTTTGAAGTACTCCGTCCCCTCAGCAGAGTTGCTTGTCAGATCTCCCAACACTGAATCAAGGACACTGGGAATAATCCACAGTATTAGAACATGGTGCATTCACAGCTATGGTGTCCACTAAGGGTGTAAAATGGAAATATCTTAATTAAATGTTGACCTACAGTTATTAACAAAACAATTGTGAAACATCTACTTAAATAACCCAAAAATCTTACATTGACAAATAATAATAATCATAACATGCAGAAAGCACAGAAATACAAGCATGCTGCACAAATAACATAAAGTGCAGGGTTTTTCAGATGCGCTGCTGTACCTAGCAGCTCTCTGGGTCTCCTCTGACAGTCCCTCCTCCTTCACCAGCTCCTCAAAGTTGACTATATCCTCCAGGTCTGGAACAAACCTGAAGATCACACAGACACAAAAATATACCAGTGAGATATACCACGAAATACATTAGATAACAGTTTTAAATCAGAAACAATCAGAAACAAAAACAATGCATCCAGTCAACCAGACATTAATGCTGTTCGGGGACTGTGAATGATTCAGTTCTAGCCTTATATTAACACACATTATACACAACCACCACTTTAACAACTCTCTTTTACCTGATAGCACTGCTGCAACAGTGCAGTCCTCCAGAACGTATCATACGCACATAGCCCATCGCATTGCCTGAAACAAACCAGTAACAGTGGTGTTTAGATTTGCCTGCACCTGCAGTTGATTTTGTCAATGCAGAGAACCTATGTGGGTTTCTCACCAATCTGGCTGATGAGCTGCCTGAACTGGTCCAGATAGCTCTGTCCATCAGGAGTGATGCCCAACTTTCTAATGCCTCGATTAAACTTCTCTGCTCGCTCAAATGGATACTGAAACAATAACATACACAGTCAAAGCTGATGCACTGCTGAGGGGAGCAAATATAATTTACCCTATGATGAAGAAGAAGAATGAGAACAGAGAGAGAGAAAGACCACATTTAGCGACAGTTTAAATATGATATATTCAGTGGCAAGTTAATTCAATTTTAATCATTGGTCACAGATTAAAACATTTCTACTCGCCATCAGTTTTTTTTTTAGCAATTTGTTTTGCATGTGGTGTAATTACATGAAGATACTTGTTTTTATTAACCTTCTGATCAGACTGATCCTTTGTTTCTCTGAAGAAACGGATGTCCTTGATGAGTCTGGACTTGATGTGTTCGTCGTACATGAACTGGCTGAAAATGTAAAACTTCTTTCGCAAGAACTGGTAGGTGAAATTCACCTGATTAAAGGAAAGAAAGGGAAAGAACATGTGTTAACAAGTGGGAGAAAACACACATCTGAAAGAGTCAACGCGAATGGAGATCCACTGCAACACAAGCTGCAACTGTTGACTCACCGTGGTGTTCATGATGCCTGTGCCGTGGGTCCGGATGGAGTTGGCAATGTGACGAATGTTAATGGTGTTCAAATGCTTGTTGTTACTTGCTTTTTCTATGAAAATCTGTTTGAAAATAAAGGTTGTAAATAAAGCGCACAGATGAAGCTTGTTTAAAGACAGAGAAGGTGAACTAGACCACTACTACAAGCTTACCTGGTTGTTGAGGTTATAAAGATAGCGTGAGACAAAAACATGAATGTTCCTCATGATCTCCAGAACATCCAAACCCTGATGAGAAAACACAGACAATATAGTTAGTCAGCCATATATTATCTATTTATTCTTTAATAAAAATCATGGAGACATTATGTAAGATGCAGCTACACAGACCTGCTCCAGGGTCTGGCTTGGCAGGTGCGCCTCTGTCATTGTAAGTCCATAGCGTTGTGTAGCGAGGTTTCTCATCTCACTGTAGGTGGCCCAGTCATGCAGAGCGACAGTGGTCAGGTTGTAGAAAGTCTTGTCCAGGTAGTGGGTCACATAGGCTGCAATAACATTGATAATAAGACCCACAATTGTGATAGTTAGGTCTTTTTGTCTTCCGACCGGTGCCCATAGCTTTTTTAGGCAAGACCAGTTTTTATTAAATTATTTACATAAATATAAATGATTTTTAAAAGTAATTGGACACCTGCTTTATCATTCAAATATTATGTTTGAATTATGTTATATTATATTCATTCAAGTGCAGCAGATGCTAAAAATGGTAAAGCTGGCCATGCTTTGCCTGGTGCCTGTCCACTGAATTTTTACTGAAAACAGTTGTTTTACATATCGGGAAACGCATTGAATTCACCAAAGAAAAATTAATTTATGAAATATAAGGTCATTATTATGAGCTCCGGTTCTCTTAATTAAGACATACAATATTACAGCTATTACGCTCTTACAGTGCCTGAATACCAAGTGGCTTATAAACAAATCTGTTACAGACGTGGTGACACTATATGACAGCAGTGGAGACAGAACATTCATCCCGATCAGCCAATCAGAATCCATATGGCTTTAGTTTGTCATAGGAATGTGTGTGCCTCAGGAAGATGGGACCTGCCTTTCTATGAAGACCTCCTGACAGGTTTTGACTCATCATAATTTTTCAGCTTAAATCGAACCTTGCCCTGAAACCACCCAAGGGAGAGCGCATCACTGAACCCTGTAGAAGAATGGGTGCATGCAATTCTCAGCAGGTGAACTAGAACACCTGTTCTCTAAAACATTGCAAAGCCAGTAGCATTTAAATGCATAACTTTGTATACTCATACTTGTTTAGCTGCACCTGAAGGAGGAGAGCTACTCAGAGTAGATCACAATGTGCCTTCTGCCTGAACAGTCCGACTTCAGACTGCCTGCACACTCTTGACAGACGGTTACAACATCCACATTACCCAGTGAAATTAATATATCACCAGTGTCTTAACCCAACAAACAAATGTAAGCAGATTAAGTCGCCATTGTCGTTCCTGTCCTCTAGGAAGTGATGTTACCTTTATCTCATGAGATCTAGAGCTAGCAATTATGAGATACCTGCTCCGATTGTTTTTTTTGGTGAATACAATGCTTCTGTATAGATAGCCTTCCAACAAAATTAAAAAATACAAAAAAATAATGTACTGTGTGTTCATGTATGAACATTTTCTCAGCACCTTTGATATGAATGAATCGGTTGAAGAATCGAATGGGCTTGAGGGAGAAGAAGTGGGCCAGATCCTTCATGCCAACTTTGAAAGGGTTCCTGTCATCCAGCTTCAGGTGGGTGTGAACAGAGAGACGCAGGTCCTTCTCAATCTCCTTACACAGCTTGTCCAGCAGGTGCTGCAAGAGTTAGATTGCAGCAGGAATGAGAAAATTAAACAAAGCTGAAAAGAACACATGAAAAACATTAAGGTCCTTGAACTGACTACAATATTTAATCTGTTCTCACCTCATTGAACACGTCCATGATCTCCTTGTCATAGCTCTCCAGGAGCTGGTCGCATGACTCCATATGTTTGGCATGCAGCATGGACGGCACGCTGTCTCTCAACGCACTGAACATGTACTGATCCGGCCAAATATGAGCGTCAGTCAGGATAACAAACAACCATCCGATCAACACGAGCAGAGTACAAAAAGGTAACTATCAAAACCAAATGAATACAGAGATTTTCAGAGTGATATGTTTATCATCTGCTTACATGTATTCGTGCTGCATCCACAGCGTTGTCATATACATCATCTAGGTAGATAGGAAACACAGCTCGATGCCAATAAAGGAAACTACAGTCACACTGCAGATTCACCCTGAGGAAAAAAGTAAAACAGTCATAAGTATACAGTGACAACAACAGATTCCTCACATGAATCTATTAGTTTTGCCAACGTCCAAAATTTGCATGTGGCACAAATCCAAGTAAAACTTTAGTTTGACAGATAACAGCAGGCAGCCGCCAAACTGATAATCAGGTATTGAGGAAGCTGCCTGAAGAAACTTCCCTGTTACACGTCTCCTTTCACCTTCTGGGGTAATTACTTGGCAGATGAAGCAAACACTGACTGATTGTTTCAAAGAGTAGAAATTCTGTACTTCAAATCTTGCTTAACAAGATCAAAAGAAAAATAAACCACACCTCTCACTCAGCTCACTAATAAGATCCAGTTTCTTCAGCACAAGTTGCAGCGGAAGCAGCTCCTCATCTTTGAAGGTTTTCTAGAGAAAAGCCACAGATCAATTTCATCATCATGCTGAGAAATCAGATGGAGCAAAATGAAAATGAAGTGTCTGCATCCCAACATACCAGCTGAGTGCCGACACACAGAGCCAGAGACACCACAAGGCGTCGTTCCTTTGTGCTGGGTCCACTGAGGGCGTTTTCTGCCAGCACCAGAGATGACAGCACATCCAACCGCTGCTCACTGTACTTCTTATCAGAGATCACCCTTTTCTTTATTGGAGAAAAACACATAGTATTATTTAAAAAGGAGCTGTGAAACCTATATATACATTCATATAAAAATAATCATATAAATCCTGTAAATAGTAACAATGTGATTTATTATTTGTGTTTACTTTGGCGATGCTGATGGAGTTTAGGGCCTGTGACTGCAGCTGCTGAGTGATGTGAGATACAGAGTCGGCTACAACTATGGACCGCCTGTGAAAGGTGTGCTCCACAGCCTGAGGAGTGAGAGTGAGACACGACTTATTAGTTTTACTCAACAGGTAATGAATGCGCTGTTAGAGACACTCAAATGTGCACACACCTTCAGCAATTCAACCAGTCGACAAAGCGCTTTGACAGATGTCTTGGTCATGGGGCGCTGCATCGACATGTACATGTTCATGGTGGTCTTGATAATGGTGCTGATGCTGTATGCGTACAAGATGCCCTGTTCAAAGACAAACAACACAAAGGAAACTGTAAAAGTAGCTGTCAATGTTACTGTAGTCTCCTCATAGATTTTTATATGGTCACATTTAATGCTTAATTTTGCTAGAGTCTGCAAATGTCAGTCTTTACCTGTACAAACACGTTACACCTGCTGTTAAGGTCATCTGCCAACTTGTCACTTCTATGGCCCTTGGACAAGATGGACTCCATCTTCATCATCCAGGATGTTACAAACACGTAGTAGGACTGAACATCCCTGAAGAGAAAAAACAACCAAAATCAAATTCTTAAATATAAAAACACGATTTAGTCAAAATATATGTGACAGATTTTTAGCACAACTAACTTTGTCAGAGTTTGAGCTCTTTGTTGAAGGTAGGTGTCTCTCTGCATGCGAATAGCCTGTAGACTCTTCTTATCCATCAGTTTAACAGCAGCTGGGACCTTAGTAGTGAGGAAAGTGTCTGGGAACCAGGTGATGTTAGCGGTCAGAGTGACAGCTGGAACCTGCAGGAGAGCACAGGCACAAACATCCATAAACAAGACGTTTCCACCATCAGAGACCAGGAAGGGGTGTCACAAAGCACAAGCACAAGAGCATAAAACTACCTTTTTACAGACATCAAGCAGGGCCTTGTAGAGCTTTTTGTCAACACTCCTGAAGATATGAAAGTGAAGCACAAACAGACTGCAGACGCTAGCATATTTATCTCTCTGGTCAACCTCTGATGGTTCACCTGAAAACCACATAAACAGAATATCTGTAGTTTAAGGAAAAAGCTACCACATGTGAAACCAAGCTTTCGTACAAACTAACCAATCTTAGACTCAACACTCGTGAATATGGTGCGTATGTTGAAGGCAAACTCCTCAGCAAAGGCACTGTTTTTGGCAACAGCTACTCCTTCTCCAGGATCATCAAATCTCTGCTCCACACAGGCCTGTCACACAGTCGCAGACATCATAAAATTAGTAGTAACAACAGGACATGAATAGAATATACTCAATCTCAGATAATTAATTCTACAATGTTAAAAAGCTCTGACAGAAGTTAAGTCACCTGCAGTATCATGCCATCCAACAACTGCCCCTCGAGCTTAAGCAGGAGCTTTTCAAACGGTTTCAGCTTCTCTTCAGGAATGGAAAATTTTCCAGGGTTATGATGCACTGATTTCAGTAACCTATGACAGAAAGGTGTAATTACAGATGACTAAATACAAATTTACAAGTTCATGTACTAAATGGATTAAAAAGATGCAAACATATAGATCTGTAATGCAGTTTATTTGTTTATTTTATAAAAATCTACCAGAATATGCATATACATATTAGTTATGTAAGGCAGAAATAAGCTTTTTTTACATTTTATGTCTATCTGTCGGGTTGCAATAGTGTGTTTAAGGAAGCACATATTAACCTTTTATACATCTTCCAGTGATCTTTCAGCGTGCCATGATTTTCCATAATCTCATCGAGTGTGAGCAGAACCACTAACAGCTCCCCGAGGTGCTCATAAACTATCTGCAGAAATAATGTACAGTGTTTAGAGATGGAGAACACACTCAAAGGAAAACACTAAAAGTAAAAACAATTCAGTAAATCTTCAAACCCACCTGGAAGTGGACACCAGATGACTCAATGATTTTTGTTGCACCCCTGGGATATAAAGAGAAAGAAGTGTTTGTTTGTAACAGAAAAGCCTGCAGGAAGTGCTTCAATCAGCTCTGAACTCTGCACGTTGTCTGTACGTCTGCATGTGAAGTGCATTAAGGCCCTTTTCTCAATGTTTGTATTGAAACAAGTCAAACAAAGAACAGCATTGCAAAAGTCCACTGCCTTCTGTTCATGCATCTTACTTGTTGCTGTTGTAGAGAGCAGCCACCTGGTGGACAATGCTGACCACCACTTCATAACATCTTGACACAAAGCAGGACAGCTCCTACCAAAGGACAAAAACAGGCATTATCACTGTTTTCTTGACTTCATTAACCTTATCACAACAAAAGATGACTTATTGCTCACCTGCAGGAATGAGATGAATCTGCCCATCTGAATCTGAGACTCTCCCTCAACAACACTGGTGTCAGACACTGTAACACAAACGCACAGTTGTAGTAGTTCAACAAGAAGCACAAAAGGCATCAAACATAAGTGGCAGATTACCTCCTTCTCCATAGTACAGTAATCCATTGTAGAACTTTGTTTCTGCCTGCAAAGGAGCATAAATATCATCACCAATTTGGGAATCAAAACGACAATAACACAACATACAACACATAAATATAATTAAGAGTATGGGTATGATGATGGGACACTATACACAAACCAGTGTAACACCACCATAGCACTATAGTGACTGTGCTTACCTCATACTTGAGCTTCTTTACTTCAGCACAGAGAGCAGCGTAAACTGTGATGACTTTGTTCAGTACCTGCACACCCCACAAATTAATACTGGTCATTAAACAATTTTTTTTTTAAAAGTTAAATGTTCACTTTGTCCTTATTTACCTTGTTGTCTGTTTTAATTAACTCCAATAAGGATGACTGCTCATAAGGAAGAAGCTGAAAGAGAACAGAAAGTATTTAAGTGTTTAATATTAAAGCAGACTGAGATTAAGCCTCTGTGTTTTACCTTCAGGGCAATCGGGTCCAGAGTGAAGTCCCACACATCTCCGATTGAGTCGTCCAGCGCCTCCTCAATACCCCTCAGCTGAGACGTGTACTCATCCAAAAACTTGCTGTAGTTCTTCAGCTGGACCTCTGTGTGTATTTCTGTAGGGTTGACGATTGTGTAATGTGATTACACAAATACCGTTACTTACCATGGAGTATATTCACACAAGTGTTAAAACAACGTGAAGTTATTGCTACAATATAAAAAAATACAATACAATACAATATAAATGGGCTTCATGTAGCATTTAGAAATATAAACTAAAGGCAACGTTATGAATAATAAGAAAAGCATAATGAAGTGTAACAATAGCTTCCATGTCTTAACAAAATGTGTAGTTAGTTTGCAGATAATGAGCTACCAGTATAATGTATTGTCTGAACAACAGCAGTCAAATTTCTATACGTTGTTAATGAGCATCCATCTAAGCTAACATGCTAAATATGTGTACTTCATTAACCAAAATAAGGAAGTCCTACAAGTACAGCAAAGTCACTGTAAATAGTCAAATCCCAGCGTTACTCTCCATGGCGACTGTAACTTGAACCAGTGTGTTCGTATAAACTGGACCTTCACATACTGGTTTTATCAAAACAAACCAGTGTGATATGATCAGACTGATCAGCTGTATAATGAATAGCTGTGGTTAGATGGCTTAACCTTATTATTTCCCCCTCTAACATTGTGCTGCACGTTTACTTTAGAAAAACAACACGAAGCATTATTTAAGAGATGGACTTGACCAGCAGTATCAGGGGTTCCAGTAAATAGACGGAGCATTTAGCTAGCACGGTAAGCTAGCACTGGTGGCTACTGTAGTAACTTTAGCATGTGGCTAAACTTTAGCAGCACTTACTCTGAGAACCGTCGTCAAAACGGTCAAACTCCCAGTCAGGTGCGATTGTTTCCCCTGCCATTATGATAGTTTAGTTGACCCAAAACACTGGTGTTAAAAAGTGCAGCTTCTCGGTCCTATGACGGGTCTCATGATTATGTGAATGGACGCTAATGCTCATGGGAAATGGAGTCCAGAGGAATTAGCTGCCAGATAAATGAGAACGTGTTTTTCTGTATAAAGAATGGTTTAGCTTCCCATGTGTGACATGTAAGACACAGTAGTATAAGAAGAAAGAAGAACAAATAAACACACATAAAGGATGTGAATGTATCTGGTCCTGTCTGTCTCATACCAGTTTTAGGTTATGTAGGTTGCTACTGAATATGCATATTTGATTGTGCACTAGACATAAAAGAGGGAGAGACAGAGAGTTGCATGGTGTGTGTGTGTGTGTGTGTGTGTGTGTGAGTGTGTGAGTGTATTTGTTTGTCTGACAGGGGCCACGAGGAAGAGTCACGGTCAGAAGCAGAGTGTGCATCTTCTTCTCCTTTAGCTTCACATTGAAGGTAAGTCTCTTGTTATTTATCTTTCTGCTGTCAGTTATGCACCAAATGTTGCTCAGATTTACTAACATGTTGTTATGTGTTTTTGTTTTTCACATTTTGATTACAGAGATGCATAGGAACAGAAATTAGCCGCTGCAAATGGATTTTATTTGAGAATTGAAACTTAATCTAAAGGACCATTTTATTGAAATTTTATAATTATTGTCTAATTGTAGAAAGCCTGTTAAAATACACTGTTTGACACATTCTGTGAGTCATACTTTAGTAACTTTATAAAGTCAGCAGTACACCAACATTAAGCTCTTTGTTGGACGTACTTCAACAAGTTAACAATAATTTGATGCTTATAGTTTACTGACCTTTTTTAATTGGAAGATGCTTCATTAATCATGAGTATGATTATAATGTTATAAGACAAAAAGATTTAAGATTAGAAAATAGTAGTATTAGAAAAAGTTATTTTGAGGTTTGTTCAACTAAATTAGGATTTTTGAGACTATTAACACATTTTTGCAGTTTGACTTTTTAAAGTTAAGCTTAAACGTTAAATGTAAAATTCTTGTCTTGTAACTTGGAAACCTCAGCAGAATATGTAATGTGGTGCATTGTCTCTGTCAGACAAGGCAGCCTCAGTATTGCTCATGGGAATCAGGCACAAAGAATGATAATGCAAACAATCTCAGCCATCAGATGACTCTGAAACAGCCTTGTGCAGCAGACGAGCTTGCTACACGCCAGAGTTACTTTATTTTTCTCACAGCTGAATAGCTTTAACAGCTATTAGTCTAATGTTGCCATGCAAATGCCATTTCTTGCTTTCCATTGCTATTGTTTTATTTCTGCCTCTGTGCTGTCACCACAAAAACAATGTCTCCTTTTGGAACATTTAGTTTCTGGGGTCAATTGTTTTGGGTACATCTGCTGCTAGAACAGTTAATGTATTTTTTCTAATTGTCAACCTTAAGCAAATCATTCTCTTTAGGGGGAGCAACATCCTGCCATATCCCAGTTTTACACCATGGTTGTCCCCGAGTCACAGGATGATAAGCAGCTTCCTCCAAATGGCTGTGTGGACACAGGTACCAACCAACAATACAGATCTAATCCAAGTTCACAACATTTTGGCTCTAATGGGAATTTTTCACAAATCAACACTGGTCTCCACGAGTACTCTGAGACAGACTCTTTGCTGCCCAATGAAATCTACAGTGGATCAAGTCTCAGTCGATCCATGAGAGCAAAGGATGCAGATGGCTTGGGCGCACCTGCGGAGTCAGTCTGCTCCATGCTGCTGCAGATCCTGGTGCCCTTTGTGCTCGCTGGGCTGGGAACAGTTTCTGCTGGGATGCTCCTGGATGTGGTTCAGGTGAAGTCTAAGAGACATGGGAAAAAATTATTTGAGTACAATGTGGGTGTTTATTTTAAAACGTTACCATATGAGCTACAAGGATAATTGCTGAAAATAAAGAGGATCCATTGTGTGTTTGTGGAGTTTTGTATGGAGTTGTACTGACTGTGGTGCATCTTCTAGTCTAAGTCTTTCCACTGTGTGTTTTCATGGCAGAGCTGGGACGTTTTCGAGGAAATAACAGAACTTTTAATCCTGCTCCCTGCAGTATTAGGCATGAAAGGGAACCTGGAAATGACTCTGGCCTCTAGACTCTCGACGGCTGTGAGTGCACACACACACACACACACACACACACACACACACACACACACACGGTTATGAGGTAGAATTGGATTCCCGAGGGAATATTTGAGACTTTTTATCTTCATCTGTTCTCTCCCTTTCACTTTACCCTCGCCCCACACCTCGCTGTCAGTACTATCTGTACTATATGCTCTG
>OMLM01010270.1:0-20702 GCA_900302695.1 Helostoma temminkii | reverse complement strand
CTACATGACTATAATCTCTGCTAATGTTGTCATTATTCTGACAGTCTGTCTGGAGAAGTCTCTGCATCAGCCCATGTATATTTTCATCTGCTGTCTGTCTTTAAACTCTCTGTACGGCTCAGCCGGCTTCTTCCCCAGGTTCCTGATGGACATACTGTCTGACACTCATCTGATCTCACGTCCGATTCTGTTTCATTCAGATTTACATTATTCACACTTACAAAACACATGAGGTGAATATTCTCACTGTCATGGCCTATGATAGATTAGTAGCTATTTGTCAGCCTTTACACTATCACAGTAAAATGACTTTTAGGACGGTGCTGTGTCTTCTGATTTTTGCAGTACTTTACCCTTTATGTCTGTTAAGCTATTTTTTGTATCAGGCCAGCACTTTGACTTTGTGTGGATGTAAACTGAACAGGATTTATTGCACTAGTTGGTCTGTGGTTCAACTCTCCTGTGGGAACACATATGTGTTCAGTATAACAGGACAATTTATTGCTGTGACAACAATCTTTGTCCCCCTGCTCTTTGTCCTGTACACCTACCTGCGTATTCTGTTTGTTTGCAGGAGAAGTTCAGCAGAATTCAGAGGAAAGGCGTTACAGACCTGTCTGCCCCACATAGTGACATTTGTAAACTTTTGCATCTCAGTGTTCTGTGAGGTTTCCCTGAGTCAATATACAGTTAATGAAGTAAATCCATTTGTCATTGTTGTTTTATCTCTGGAGTTTCTGATCATTCCTCCCATCAGTAACCCTCTAGTTTATGGCCTGAATTTGCCTCAAGTCAGAGGAGTCATCTTTAGATGTGTAAGGACATGCAAAATGGTTCGTTAGACCCAAATAATTCAAAGACCCACCAAGCAACAAGCACAGAGAAAATGTGATTATTCTGTAATTCACATGATGTCCTTGTGTATTATTGTAACCCTGACATCTAGTTGTAGTTTTGTTCAAATTGGTTTGAATCTAAGCCTTTGTGGAAAACAAGAAATGGCATTGTAATATAATTTTTCCTGTACTGCACTCCTTATATCAGTATCTCTCAATTATTTTTGTATTGTCCATGTTACTGTTCACATTAACATACCTTTGGACTGCTATTGAAATAATATTTTTTTTGCTTCAACATCAGCATGATAAATGTATATTTTGTCTTTATTACTTTACACTTTGTTATATTATTAGTCTTATGTTTATTACTGAAAAGAAACAAACTTATTGTGTAAAAAATATAGAACTGAATTAGATTGTAATAAGGATGGATGGATATTCATGACACTACAGAATGGATGTTTCAGATAATTCTTTGTCAACACAAGCGTCAAATTAATGTTAAGTGTGAATCTTGAAACCAAGAGCAGGTGTCCTTCAGACTTGTTCTAGATGATCCATACATTTTCAACATATTTAAGAGTAAACCCAGCAATCATTACCTCTATGCACAACACTATGCACAAATGCACTTCTGTCTATGGTACTAGCAAGGAAGGGCTGGAAGAACATTTTGCAGCTAGTTATTTTAATTGGCAACAGGTCAGTAATACGATTGGGTATAAAAATACGTTTTTTTCCGAATAATGTTTCTGAATGTAATTACAAAGTAACAAAGTAATTACAAAGACTTTGAGAATATCATCATCTACAGTCATAATATCATCAGATGATTAAGAGACATTGGAGAAATCGCTGTGCACAATGGACAATGCTGAAACACAATATTGGATCTTTGGGCCCTCAGACAGTACTGCATCAAAAACAGACATGACTTTGTGATGGACATCACTGCATGGGTTCAGGAATACTTCCAAAATTTAAGTTAAACCTCATGCAAAAGTCATGCGAAGCAGCAGCCACACACTGATGAGGCATAACATAAGCACAATGCACATGTAGTAGAATTTTCAGATTCTGACAGTGTCATCCTAAAAATTGTTGTAATGAATTGTATTAGATTGTACAGGTGGTCATAATGTTTTGTCTGATTGGTGTATATGAACATGACACTGAAACACTGCTGTCTTCTGTGGGCCAAAGCTCATTTATATGGTCTGTTTCAAAGTGGAAAACTGTTCTGTGGTCTGTGGTCACAACTACAAAATTACCCAGACATGGTCTTCCACATAAACAGAAAGGCCAGGCCAGGAGAGCATTAATCAGAGGAGCAGCCAAGAGGCCCATGCTAACTCTGGAGGAGCTGCAGAGAGCCACAGCTCAGGGGGGACAATCTGTCCACAGGGAAACTATTAGAAGTGCACTCCACAAATCTGGCTTTTATGGAAGAGTGGAAGAAGAAAGCCATTGTTGAAAGAAAGCAATAAAAAGTCCTGTTTGCAGTTGATCATTTTTCAAAGCCATATTTGTTTGAGCCTGTCCAGTCTCCCATAGACTGATGATAACTCATGTAGAATTGCTCAGGCCTGCAGCAGTTACAGCACTGGATGAGGCACAACAAGTCAGATCATGTACAAAGTCTGACCATCAGCCAGAAGAGTTGAAAGGTCATGTTTGGTGGATCTACATAGCCAGACAGTACATGCAGTGTGCTGGTGCACCTCTTGTTCTTTAGTAAACTGAACTCTAGAGTTTTCTTCTGTCCTTAGTTTAGCTGTTGCCTCCTCTTATACAAGAGTTATTGGAGACAAAATAAGGGAAATGTTTACTTCTGTTCTTCTTGTTAGTAATGTAGCAGGCCAAGAGAGAGGACAGTGCAAAGGAGTTTGAGGTAATTACCTTAATAAGAAAAAACAGCATAAGGAACAAAGTGTTACTAAGTTTGACTAAGAGCAAGACTAGAAACAGCAAAGCCTAAATCGAACTACAAACATCAACATGGGCTGTGAAACATGACGGAGAACTAAACCACTGGAGATGCAGAATGAAACCAAACCATAGAATTTAGCAAGACGTTGAGCGCAATAACCAGACACAAAGCAAACCATCAATTACATAACATTTTCTGCTGCTTATCCGCGGTCGGTTTGTGGGGGCAGCAGCCTAAGCAGGAATGCCCAGACTTCCCTCTCCCTAGATTCCTTCTCCAGCACTTCTGGGGGAACGTGTCAGGAACGGCCCACCTAGGGGGATGCCCAAGCCAGCTCAGCTGGCCCCTCTCGATGTGAAGGACCAGCGGTTCTACTCCGAGCTCCTTCCGGATGGCTGAGGCTATCTCTAATTGTGCGCCCAGCCACAAATTTTGGCGAACTGGTAAATCAAGAGCTTCACCTTTCGGCTCAGCTCCTTATCGATCGCATTGCTGCTGCTGATGCACCGATCCGTCTGTCAATCTCACGCTCCCTTTTTCCCTCACTCGTAAACAAGATACTTAAACTCCTCCACTAGAGGCAGAATCCCCCCCCCAACCTTGAGGGGGCAAGCCACCTTTTTCCGCTCGAGACCCATGGCCTCGGACTTGGAGGTGCTGATTCTCATCCCAGGCACTTCGCACTCAGCTGCAAAGCACCCCAGTGCCTGCAACTCCAGAGTAGAGTCCAACCTCTCTCAAGGAGATGTGTTCCAGAGCCCAGGCTGTGCTGGGCTATCTCTAGCTGGTACCACTCAACCTCCAGGACAAGCTCATGCTCCTTCCTAACCAGTGAGGTGACATTCCCATATGTACATATACATGTGTACATACAGATATATATGTATATATGTCCCAATAGCAAGATTCCTTGTCCAGGGATTGCCCCCCCCCATGACTGCCACCCAATCCCTTATGCTCCTTCCTGCAGGTGGTGGGTCAGTCCCATGTCACTCTTTTGGGCTAAGCCCGGCTGGGTCCCATGGGCAAGATCCCGGCCACGTGGCCCAACCCCAGGCCTGTCCTCAATGTTGGAGCCAAAATGGCTCTCTGGTTTATTGTCCATCTCATCCAAAATAATCACATGAATGCTTTCAAGGAATGTCACAAACGTCATATTGGATTAACAGATGAAGATGATTAACAACAAATAACCAGTGTCAAAGTTGGAGTTTTGTTTGTTTGCTGATGGCGTGAGTTGGATGTGGATAAATTCTCAGTGAGTGTGGAAACATGCAGGAGTTTTTTTTATTCCTTTTTGACCTGTGTAAATATGTGACGCTGTCAGAGTGACAGCAAAACAAGATAAATTGTGAGCATCTGCTTCAGTTTGATTACATGAGGGGGAGCTGCTGCATGTCTCTGTAAGGTTTCCTTGTACTATTTCATGTTGTTTCCTAATACTCACTGTGTGCTTTGGTTTGGTTGATGTATGTGGTTTTTAGCATACGAGTAATGTTGACTTTGAGTGACTATGAGTTTCTCTAGATTTACTATTGTTATTAGAGAATAGTGGAAAATTGTGGGAAAAGGTTTGTATAAGTTCAATGTTGAATCTTTGTCAGAGCTTATAAACACTTCATGCTCAAAAAAGTGAACAGTTCTAATGTGTTTTTAAATTACATGAAAAAAATTGATTTGCAACTTGTGATGGTTGAAAGCAGGCTCATATTTTTTTACATTAAGAAATACATGTTTGATTTCACTTCTCATCTCCCATTTTCCCATCACTCTCACTTCTCTTCTTCCAGCTCTGCTGCTGTACAGACATGAACAGTAACAACAGTGTGACTCCCTCCTATTTTGAGTTCACTGTGTTTTCAGACTATGGCTCCCTCAGATATCTGTTCTTCTGTCTGTGTCTGTTGATCTACATGACTATAATCTCTGCTAATGTTGTCATTATTCTGACAGTCTGTCTGGAGAAGTCTCTGCATCAGCCCATGTATATTTTCATCTCCTTTCTGTGTTTTAACTCTCTGTACGGGACGACAGGCTTCTTCCCCAGGTTCCTGATGGACATACTGTCTGACACTCATCTGATCTCACGTCCGTTCTGTTTCATACAGATGTACATAATTCACACCTACAAAGCACATGATGTGAATATTCTCAGCATCATGGCCTATGATAGGTTTGTTGCTATTTGTCAACCTTTACACTATCAGAGTAAAATGACATTGAGGATGGTGCTGTGTCTTTTAATTTTTGCCATGCTGTATCCTGTATGTATTTTTGGATTCTTCTTCTCTTTCTATCTGTCTAACCCTTTATGTGGATATAGACTGCACAGAATTTTTTGCACCAATTGGTCTTTAGTTCAACTTTCCTGTGTGGACACAACTATGATTAACATAACAGGCCAGTTTCTTGCTGTGACATCAATCTTTACCCCGCTGCTCTTTGTCCTGTACACCTACCTGCGTATTCTACTTGCCTGCAATAGATGTTCATCAGAATTCAGAGGGAAGGCGTTACAAACCTGTCTGCCCCACATAGTAACATTTGTGAACTTTTGCATCTCAGTGTTCATTGAGGTTTCACTGAGTCGATATAAGGATGATGAAGTAAACATGGTTGTTATTGTTGTTTTATCTCTGGAGTTTCTGATCATTCCTCCCATCAATAATCCTCTAGTTTATGGCCTGAATCTGCCTCAGATCAGAGCAGTGATTTCTGGATTTCTAAGGATTCGCAAAATGGTTAAACCTACATAAAAGCACAGAGAGACACACATTGTGAAGATATGTTATCTATATTATGTGCTCCTCATAGAGCAAATATCATATCCTACATCATATTTCTACCTACAGATATTTTAACCGTTCACATATGTTGTCTAAACCAGTGTAAACAAAATAAAATACTTATCCCTGCTCCACATTAACAATGTTGCAGTTTTATTTGCATAGTTTTGCTTCACATATTATATCATCATACTTCAATTAAAATACATATTAATTACTTATATTTGAATTATAATTTGCAACAAAGATTGAATTGGCCTGGATATGATCTCTGTTTCTTGTGTCACCATGGTTTATTCTGTATGTGATAACACATGTTAAAGACATAGTGCACAGCCCTTGGAGAAGGACTTGGAAACTGGACTCTGGAGCTCCAGCACTGGACCAGAGGACATCCCCAGGTGAGGGGGATATTTCCTGCTCTGACACTGGCCCATGTGTCAGAAAATCCTTTTGTTTCTGGCCTGACGGGGCTGGAGATGATGACTGAAACGTGAAATACAACACCCTTACAGAATGTAATCCATAAGGCAGTGGAAAATAAAAACATCCACTCTCACAATTTACATTACACAGAATAGAGATGACCTAGTTCATGACTATTAATTATACTTTGTCTTCCACATTAGTGTGGAAACACTGATAAATTTAGTGTATGGAAACATTAAGATAAAAATACATTGCTTTATGAGGGTGAAACTGGACGCAGTGGCATGGTATAATCTGAGAGACTAAAATGTATAAGCTGTACATTGATCTTCATTTTCATTCATGTATTTTACTATTAGTGATAGAAGATAGAACTGTTTGTCCAACTTTTTATATATTAGTCAAATATACCAAATGCCAATTTTTCTGACACATGAGCCAGGAAGCAGCTCTCTCTCTAGCTCTCTCTCTCTCTCTCTCTCTCTCTCTGAGTGAGCTTTAGCAGACACAGTTCACTGTACACCAGAGGAGGCAGGATGAGTGGTCTGCAGTACAGAACTACACATTGGTCCAGCTGCTAAAAAATAATTTGAGTACATTTACTCAAGAACAGCACTGAACCTGACTACTTGTCATCCAGCATGTCCACGCTGTAGTGTTCATATGCATCTTTAAACGGTTACATGGAGACAAAGGTAAAGCTGTGTGTAACTGCATTGTATACAGCAGTAGTAATGTTTGGGGATCCAACTGTCTAGCTGCACTGTATCTGAGTAACTGTAGTTGGTCACTTTACACAAGTTAACCAGTATGGGATGGCCCACCTCCTGCCTGATTGTGATGCATGGGAGCAGAGCATGCTGGTCTCAAAGGGTCTCTGCTGTTTCAGTAATCGTCTATCTTTGGACGAGCGCTGCTGGAAGATGTGAACAGTGGAACCTGTAGTTATGTAGTCTTTAAGTATGAACATGAGAGACAAATACCCAA
Organism: Helostoma temminkii; assembly: GCA_900302695.1. Taxonomy (NCBI): domain Eukaryota; kingdom Metazoa; phylum Chordata; class Actinopteri; order Anabantiformes; family Helostomatidae; genus Helostoma; species Helostoma temminkii. Next base: position 13,731 of record OMLM01010270.1, on the reverse strand, counting down.
AGGAAAGATGGAAAAAGAAAACATAAAATTAGAATTTTGGGAAGTTAGTAGGTTGCAGTAATGTACAATTCAACTAAAAATCTTAGTGGCAAAAAATCGAAGAAGCTCCACTCCAGATTGTCAGCTTACCTTTTCTCAGTTCTCAGTTTTACTCTTTCAATAGTTCTCCTGCTTGTTTCCCTGTTATTCGACTCTGCCTGACCTGGTTCCTCAGAGTTTAAAAATTCAGAGTTGATTTCAGTTCTCAATGAGTATTTTTAACAATTTTGAAGTAAAGTTTTGTTCAGAGTTGATTACACCAGTGAAAGTTAGAGATGCAATTAGACCCCGTCATTGTAGGACTTAGGTCATAATCCAAGTGTCATGTAGTGGAAGTAGTAATGTGTGCACCTGGACTTGGTGAATATTCTTTATAAAGCCTTGATGGGTGACAGCTTGATAAAGTAAGACTGTCAATGTCTGACTTTACTTGGTCAAATGTAACACTTTAGTTAAAATAATACAGAACAATAGGATAGGTTCACTAGCAGATTGAACATTTTAACTCTTAATCCAGTGTAACAAGTAAACATCTAGTGTATTTGTCAGCTGTTGTGGTGTTACACATTTACACAGTAAGAATAATAGTAAACCTGAAATAAATCTTTCAGAAGTGTTAATTTTTCTAACCACTTTTCTAGTGGTTTCCATATAAACACTGGCTGAATGTTGGTTTCACCTCTGACAGTGTTAAATGTGTTCCTGCACCTGCTTGACACCTTCCTTCATTTCTTAAATGAATTAATAATTTCTTATTTATCCAGTGCACTGAAATAAAAGCTCCTTTTCATTAAATGGTTTGATCGATGTTTTCCCCTAATTCTACACATTAAATTCACTTCAATATCTGTTCACCTGGTTAAACTTCAACCTTTGGTTTCTTATAAATCACCTGACCATAGCTCATTGCTTTTCACCACTGTCCAAGCCTATAAGCCAAACCCTGAATAATTTATAGAAGTTCACCTGGTGTTTTATCAGGTGCTTTCTAAGTCATTTTGTTATTAAATCTGGAGGACCTGTTTTGTCAGTAGATGGCACATTTTTGGAGAGGTTTTCAGTTAACACCACAGGTGAAGGTGGTTAGATGTAAATAAACGTGCCAGAGCAGGGACTATGTGCACAGCTGGACATGCAGTGTTTTTGTTCCTGAGTGCACATGTGACTTCCCTCAATGTGACGCTAGCCCAGGATAAAAGATGATCTGGTGCCTCAGTGTGGATTAGATCAGGAGAGGATGCTCAGTGGTTTTATAACATTATTAGAACAGATCGCAGGACTTAACATGCACATAATACCTGACTAAGTGTCGATGGTGACTTGAGAGACTGGTTCACGTTATTGTGCAGTATTTAGTGATTCTATCAGTGATTCCAGAGATATGTGTCAGTAGTGGCATGTTACAGTTGGATGTTGAATGTCTGTCAGCATATACATACAGTATATAAGATTAACAACATCTACATGTTAAATGTCTTTACTGTACATGCTCCTCAGAGCATTGTATTTTTCAGTATTTTCCAGTTATGAATAATGCTTAGTTTCTGGCTTACGTTGTTTTCCTGTACAAAATTTGTGTTGGAATTAAGAATATAACATTTTATTTCCCACTATTTTCTATTCATCTCCCATTTCTCCATCACTCTCACTTCTCTTCTTCCAACTCTGCTGCTGTACAGACATGAACAGTAACAACAGTGTGACTCCCTCCTATTTTGAGTTCACTGTGTTTTCAGACTATGGCTCCCTCAGATATCTGTTCTTCTGTCTGTGTCTGTTGATCTACATGACTATAATCTCTGCTAATGTTGTCATTATTCTGACAGTCTGTCTGGAGAAGTCTCTGCATCAGCCCATGTATATTTTCATCTGCTGTCTGTCTTTAAACTCTCTGTACGGCTCAACCGGCTTCTTCCCCAGGTTCCTGATGGACATACTGTCTGACACTCATCTGATCTCACGTTTATTCTGTTTCTTTCAGATTTACATTATTCACACTTACAAAGGTCATGAGTTAAATATTCTCACTGTCATGGCCTATGATAGATTAGTAGCTATTTGTCAGCCTTTACACTATCACAGTAAAATGTCATTTAGGACGGTGCTGTGTCTACTGATTTTTGTTGTGTTGTACCCTCTATGTATGTTAGGCCACCTGTTCTATGAATTTAGTCATTTGACTTTGTGTGGATATAAACTGAACAGGATTTTTTGCACCAGCTGGTCTGTGTTTCAGCTCTCCTGTGTGGACACAATAGCATTTACACTTTCAGGACAGTTTCTTGGTGCAGCTTTTATTTTTGTCCCCCTGCTCTTTGTCCTGTACACCTACCTGCGTATTTTGCTTGTTTGCAGGAGAACATCATCTGAATTCAGAGGAAAGGCCTTACAAACCTGTCTGCCCCACATATTGACCTTTGTGAATTTTTGCATCTCAGTGTTCTGTGAGGTTTCCCTGAATCTTTATAAGGATGATAAGGTAAACACATTTATCATTGTTGTCGTTTCTTTGGAGTTTCTGATCATTCCTCCCATCAGTAACCCTCTAGTTTATGGCCTGAATCTGCCTCAGATCAGAGGAGTAATTTCTGGATTTCTAAGAATACATAAATTAGTTCCTACATAACTCAAAGACCCAAGCATCACAGAGAGAAAGCATGAAACTCATTAATTGTGCTCTTAGAATATGATAATTTATATTCGTGTTTGTGTATAATCATGTTAGACAAATGACAGCTGAACAAAATAGGCAAAGTTAAATAGATCCATGCACAACAATAATTCAGCTTGCATCAGGAGGCAGAATAGTCACCTACAAATCATTGGTTCAGTGGTTCAGTTACTGCCTCCTGCAGTCACATGTGTATGTGTCTTAATACAAGAACCTAAAAAACCCATGTTGCCCTTGTTAGGTCATGCATAGAATCGGTATGTGAATAGGTGAATGAGAAGCAGTGTAAAGTGCTTTCAGTACCAGCATAGACAATTTACCATATAGTGCATATGCATAAATATATACAAATAATTTCCTCAGTGGGATCAATGTAACGTGTCAAAAACAAATTAATTACCAGGCTTTTATATGCTTGGTCCAAGTAACAGGTCATCAGTAAAATGATGAGTATTAATATCTTAGATATATAAATTGCAACTGTATATAATCTCCTCTGTTTCCATATTTCACCATGACATATACTGTATAGTATGCAATAAAGAAAGAAATCAGGAAAATATTTTCTGCTTTTCTAGACATAGTTCATAGTTCCCTAGAACTTAGCAGATAGTGCATTAGAGAAAAGACTGTTCTCTTTCAGTGACCTTTTACCATCTATAAGAATATATGTGTTCATACTTGAAAAATCCTGCTCTCATTGGCATTTTTCTCTCTCAAACAAGAACTACAGACATGTTGGTAGACAGATAGCTTCAGGTGAGGCATGCTGGCAGTCAGTATGGGTGTGTTTGACAGAGGGCCTGATTTACTAAGATCCCAAATAGTACTAAAGCTTGTACAGTCTTAAAAACTGCATGTTTCATTGGTGGCCGTTTGCAGATAAGCTACTTGCATTACTGACAACAGGAACAAACATTGTGGAGTATGCTTTATTTAAATGAGGGCTTTGCGAGGTGAATGGAGAGTTTAGAAAATTACCATAAGCAGATATGTGCTCCCTTCTTTAATTCAAGTTGTGATTTTACAAATCTTATACATAAACATAAACTCCCCATCTCCTGAGTTGGAAAACAAAGCTGTCTACATCAACAAAGAATGGTGCAAGAACTTATTGCTAGTTTCTGGTTACTTCATATCACTGGTGGAGTTTGTGACAGTCAGATGCAGACCATCTTATTTACAGATGGAATTTACCAAAGTTTACATGATCTGAGTGTTTATTCCACCTAGCGCTGATGCTGAAGAAGCTCTCCGTGGACTCTAGGTATAGATTAGCACACTGTAGGACTCACACCCTGACAGACTGTTTATTTTTGGTGGAGATTTCAATCATGTAGATCTCAAGTCAGTCACTTTGTGACAAAAGGGGAAAACATGCTGGATCTTGTTTACAAAAACATTCCCAGCACATACCTAGAGGAGTCCAGCCCCCACCTCGGAACTCGGACCACATCTCTGTTATGCTAATCCCAGCATACAGACCTCTCATCAGGCCCTCCAAATCGGTTCTGAAACAGGCGTGAGCCTGGCCAGAAGGAGCCATCTCTGGTATTCAGGACTGTTTTGAACATACTGACTGGGGCATGTTTAGGGAGGCTGCAAGCAACAGTGAACAAGCCAACTTGAAGGAGTACATGTCATTAGTGACCAGCTACACAGTAAGTGCATAGATGACGTCATTGTCTCCAAAAACATCATCTTTTGTTTCAACCAGAAGCTGTGGATGATTGCAGAAGTGTGTGTGCTGCTGAAGGCACAAGTCTGTAGGCTTAATCCTCTCCTGTTTACTCTGCTAACTCACGACTCCAACCACATCATCAAGTTCGCAGATGACACAAAAGTGGTGGGTCTCATCAGCAAGAATGACAAGTCCTCATACAGACAGCAAGTGCAGAGGTTAACGGACTGATGTAAAGCCAACAACCTGTCTCTAAATGTGGATAAAACAAAAGAGATGGTTGGTGTGTTAAAGAGGACACAGAGCGAATACTCTCTGCTGCACATTAAAGGCATCTTCCCTCCATAATGGACAGTTACACTATACTCTGCATCCACAAAACCACCAGCACAGACAACATAAACCCTTTGCACACACTCTTCATCCTGCCGTCTGGGAAAAGGTATCAAGCATTACATACAGAATCTTACATATCGACTGTGTAACAGTTTCTTTCCACAAGCCATCTGACTCCTCAATACAAAAGGACTGAAATGATGCACACACACACGCGCACACACACACACACACACACATGCTCACACACACATATTTTACTAACTGTTTATGTAAAAAGCTACAGATACACCTACAACCATGGATGTATGGGATAACACAGGGATGATGATGATCAGTTAAATTCAATTCAGTTTATTTATATAGCACCAATTCACAACAATAGTCATCTCAAGGCACCTCACAGTGTAAGGTTCTAGACCCTACATAACCTAGCAATACAACTATTTTATAGAAAAGTAAACAAATGCCCCCCTGGGCAAGCACAAGGCAACAGTGGAGAAGAAAAACTCCCTCTAACGGAAGAAACCTCGAGCAGAACCAAGCTCAGGGTCGGCAGCCAACTGTGTTTAATCAATTCAAAATTTCTAATATGCACAGATATGGTTGGGTGTAAGTAAATGGTGACCGAGTGGAGAGTTTGGGTGTGTTGCTTTCAGACGTGCTCCACCACTCTTGTGTCAGGATCAGAATAAAAGTTGTGCAGCTGCCTGAGTTTGGATTCAATAATGAGAGGGTGCTGCACATCTCTCCAAGTTTACTTTTTACATTAACTGACAGAGACACTTTGCTCAAAGGTCTGACTGTAGTTTATTTTTTAAAAATTGTTGTACAAGTTTGTCAGCCTTTACACTATCACAGTAAAATGACTTTTAGAACTGTGCTGTGTCTTCTGGTTTTTGTTGTGTTGTACCCTCTATGTATGTTAGGCCACTTTTTCCATGACTTTAGTCATTTGACTTTGTGTGGATATAAACTGAACAGGATTTTCTGCACCAGCTGGTCTGTGTATCAGCTGTCCTGTGTGGACACAACAGTGGTCACCCTTTCAGGACAGCTTCTTGGTGCAGCTTTTATCTTTATCCCCCTGCTCTTTGTCCTGTACACCTACCTGCGTATTCTACTTGTTTGTAGGAGAACTTCATCTGAATTCAGAGGAAAGGCGTTACAGACCTGTCTGCCCCACATAGTGACCTTTGTGAATTTTTGCATCTCAGTGTTCTGTGAGGTTTCCCTGAATCTTTATAAAGTTGATGAAGTAAGCACATTTGTTATTGTTGTTGTTTCTCTAGAGTTTCTGATCATTCCTCCCATCAGTAACCCTCTAGTTTATGGCCTGAATCTGCCTCAGATCAGAACAGTGATTTCTGGATTTCTGATGATGCAAAAATTAGTTCCTACTAACTCAAAGACTCAAACATCACACAGAGAAATTTCTGAAAAATTTTAATTATAAATTTTGCTCCTACAGTAGTATAATTAATATTTGTGTTTGTCTATATTACTTGGACAAATCTGAATCAAATTGAATTTAAAAAAAATTCTTGGGGCGGCACGGTCATAGGTGTGAGTGAGAGTGTGAATGGTTGTTTATCTATATGTGGCACTGCGACAGACCGGCGACCTGTCCAGGGTGTACCTCGCCTCTTGCCCGCATGCCGGCGGGGTGGGCTCCAGCACACCTGGGACCCCTACGGGACTAAGCGGTTCAGAAAATGGATGGATGGATCACAAATTCTTGACATAAATCCCAGCACAACATTCATTATATGCTGTGACTGCTGCACATCAGGAGGCAGATCAATCATCCACAAATCTTTGAGTCGGTGGTTCAATTACCGCTTTCTTTTGTCACATGTTGATGTGTCTTTGTGCAAGACACTGAACCCCATGCATGGCATCGGTGTGTGAATGGATGAATGAGTAGCAATGGAAAGCGCTTTAAGTGTAAAAGTGTTAATGTGTAAATATACACCCACTGGCCACTTTATTAGGTACACATCTACAATCTAATGCAACTGAATACATCAGCTCTGCCAGGAAATCAACGTCAACAGGGTTATAATTTCTCAGTGTTTCTCAACATGTGATAATTCCACCATATGTCTACTCATTCTGGAGCATTGTATTATTATTGAACAGGAGTTATATTAAGAGGTGTCTCTAATGTTTTGGACATTAGGGAGACCAAAAGTGCAGAACCACCTCCTTATATAATGTGGTCTAGTAAGACTCTATCACCCGCTATGACCTCAGTAATAAACACATAGTAGAATTATATCCTTCTTACAGTTTGAGCTTAAAAACTAAGAAATTGTAACCTTGTAAAAGAAGAATGGTAGAGCTGATGCACTGCATTAGATTGTACAGGTGTACTTAATAAAGTGTCACCTGAATGCATATAAATATACAATAATTTCCTCAGTGAGATGAATGTAATGTGAAAACTAAATGTAAAACAATGAATTACCAGGCTTTTATATCCATGTAAGTCACAGTAAATCAGTAAAATACATCCTAAATATTCCTATTTTATAATTTGCAACCAGGAATGATTATCACTGTATATGATCTCCTCTGTTTCCATCTTTCAATGTGGCATATACTGTAAAGTATGTAATAAAGACAGAAAGAGGTCAGTAGACTATTTTCCCCTTTTCTGTCTGATCCAAAACATTACCTTAACAATGCTACTATATTATTAATTAAACTTAAAAGAAGTTATTATGTATCTGAATGACACTAGTGTAATACTCTGATACCAGTGGGTGGTAATGGACTGGGCCTTTTGGAAAACTTTGACCTGCCCAAGGTGTACACAGCTTCTTACTCAATAAAACCTGGAGGTTAAGTTAAAGTTAATGGAGACATGGCTGGAAAGTTACTCTGCATAGAACCAGTTTTCCTCATATGCCAAATCACGTATGTCCATTGTGTTTGCAAAATTTTCCAAAATTAAGAAACATGAAAAAAAAATTCTCCCATGCTGCACAACTTGAAGGCAAAGGTAGTTTTTCTCAAATGCTCAAACACTTAATGTTCACTGTGGCACATTTTCAAAACAGTTAACACACAGGTTAAAACAGAAGACGAACAAAATTGTACATTTTGTTTGCAAAATGTTATAAACCAAAAACCATTAAAAACAAAATGTTCTCTCATGCTGACTTGAAGCATAATTCAACCATTTCACAATAGACTACAAGGTACTACACACAGTTTTCAATATAAACCTTTTCAATCTTGTGTGTAGCATAAGCTAGGGGTGGACATTTTGATATTCACAGGGAACTAATCAAAAAATATTCCACCCTATTCAGTGATTCCCAAAGTGGCACAGTCAGCAGTTCATTCCATATTTCTGGGCGCTTGAGGCAAATGCTTTGTCCACAGGAGAGGAAAGGTCACTGGTGCTCGTACCCTTGTGTTTAGAGCACTTTTCACACATGCACTCCAGGCTATCTCCGAGCGACCAGGTCCGGACTTTACTCAAAGTAGTACCTTAACATATGCAACACCCACCCATACATACTCCATTGGAAATGCGTTTACACATCAGGAGAAATAGACCGTTTGATTTCAAGGAGGGAGGGTCTCTGTGTAGAGAGTGCAGGAGGCACAATGTGGTACAAAAAGTTCACAGCGGAAATCAGTAGATTTTTATCACTTCAAAGCAAAGCAAATCACATGATTAAAAACAATGCGTAATGTTTACAACCTCTGTGTCAGGAAAGAGAAAAAAAGTGATACAGCAGTAAAAAGTATGATAAATATTTTCTATATTTAACGCCCCCAGTGTCGCTGTGAATACCCGGGCTGTGTTCTCACACGAATACTTGACGCTGTACATGGAGGCTGGCAGGAGAAAGTCTGTGTGATGTCTGTGTGTGTTGATGGCATTGTTTGTGTTCACACATACAGCTCACCCTAGTAAAGTCTGGAGAAAGTCCGGAGTCCAGCGCATGTGTGAAAGGGGCTTAGGAGTGGACCAACCATGCCTCACCCTTGCCATATGAACAAATAGTGTATTCTTTCCGATGGTCGTCTTCTCCTTTACCAAGCTCTGCTATTTTATCCAGGAACATAGACAGGTATGACATTAGGCATTTAGCTCTTAGGAAGTGATTAGAGAGCCTGCTAAGTTTACTGAAAGTGCAGTGCTGGAGTCTACCAACTTAGTTAATGTGTCCAGTCAGGGAAACTACAACAGTATATACTGCCAGACCAGCCAAAGCCAAAAGATTGAGACTGTCTCCTTCTCCTACCACATCACTTATATATCCACCAAGAGTGTCAGTCATAAAGCACTAATTGATATTCCTGCCACTGTGAATTATAAATCTTCTGATAGAGTCCTCTGCAGTAACAGCATAAACAAAATTGAAATTGGCTCCATGAAACGCTGTGTGCACAGGCCACCAAAACATTCTATTGACTCAAGATGACTAACACAGATTGATACATCCTCTTTTAATAACTTCTCAGACTGACACAACAATGTAAGCCCTGAACAATGCAACAGATTGAAAATTTGCTTTATAAATATTAGATCATTGTCCACCAAATGCTTACTGATAAATGATTTGATCTTGCAGCATGGGTTGCACATGATTGGTCTTTGTGAAACATGGCTTAAACCAAATACCTTTCTAAATGAGGCCTCTCCACCTGAGTATACTAACGTCCATGTTGCCCATACAACTAAATAAGCCTTGATTTATAAGTCTCTTTTCAATCTCACCTCGTGTGATTTTACCTTTAACTCATTTGAAGCTCTTATATTAAAACAGTCTAACTTAATGATAAACTGCCCTATTTAAGGACATAGACTCAGATCATTCTACATCGTGATATTATACAGACCACCTGGCCCTTACTTACACCTTTTAAAGGAATTTGGAGAATTCATCTCAGATATGATCACTCACTGTGATGATGTTCTAATTTTCACTTTTAACCGGCATCTTCCCCACTAACTTTACAGTTGTTGTGGTTAAACCATTATTAAAAAAACCACACATTGATCTTGAGTTACTAAATAATTATTGGCTAGTCTCTAATCTCCCGTTTTTCTCTGAAATACTGGAAAGGGTAGTAGCTAAACAGCTCACAACTCATTTATCTAACAATAATCTTTTTGAACCTTTTCAGTCTGAATTCAAGTGCTGTCACTCTACTGAAACTGCACTTACCATAGTACTAAACAATCTCTTGCTAAACATGGATTCCAATTCATGTGATTCTCCTACTGGACCTCAGCGCAGCCTTTGACACTGGAGACCATGGTATACTTCTTGATCGACTTGAGAACAAATTTGGAGTGGCTCTTGCTTGGCTGAACTCCTGTTTATCTAAAATAATTCAGTTTGTCTCATATCAAAATACCACATCAGCAATTGCTGGGATGTGAAATACGGAGTACCCCAGGGCTCGGTACTTGGCCCTATTCTCTTCTCTTATTATAATTCGTCCATAGGACAAATCACACACAGTCATGGAATTAATTTCCATTGCTATGCAGATGATACACAGCTGTATGTCCCTGTGAGGTCTGATGATTCTTATGAGATTACTAAACTGGAGTCTTGCTTGACTGCTTTGAAAAGTTGATGTCACAGAATTTTCTATTCCTAAATTCAGACAAAACGGAAATGCTGGTTATTGGTCCGCCCTTAACATTGTCACCAGTTTGACCAGTTAGCCATTATTCTTGATAACTGTGTGATTTCTCAAAACTTGACTGCCAAAAACCTAGGAGTTACTTATGACCCCTTCCTGTTATTTGAGCATCACATCAAAGATATTTCTAAGATAATCTTCTTTCATCTGTGCAACATTGCTAAAATCTGATCTTTTCTGTCTGTAGCAGATGCAGAGGTTTTAATTCACACTTTTTTGTCATCTAGAATGGATTTTTGTAATATTCTGTTCCCAGGCTTGCCACAAGAGAGTACTAAAATGGTCCAGGATGCTGCAGCTAGAATTCTGACCAAATCCAGAAAATTTGATCACATTACACCTTTTTAGCTTCTCTCTATTGGCTCCCTGCCAAAGTTAGATCAGACTTCAAGATGGTCTTGATGACTTATAAAGTTTTACATGGACATGCTCCTTCAGACATTTCTGACCTTCTTAAACCTTATATTCCAGCATGTGCCCTTCACTCTCAGACTGCAGGGCTGTTGTCTGTCCCCAGGATCAAAAAGTCGGCTGGTGGCAGGGCCTTTTCTTACCGCGCCCCTCTGCTATGGAACGACCTCACCACTGATATCAGACAGTCTCCCTCAGTACAAGTCTTTAAATGCCGTAACTTTTAATTAGCAGGGTTTTATCTTTTATCAACCCCTGGTACTGGGTTAGGTTCCAGTCTCAATCAGTTGACATACCCAGTATCTATAGTGGAAGTCATGTATTCACTGAGCTACACTATAGATTCACTAATTTCCCTGTTTCAATCCCTTAACCCTCTGTTTTTTGTCTCCTAAGCACATAAGATGACAGGCTGTCTCTCTCTCTCTCTCTCACTCTATCTTGCCTCCAGGTCCTCACCAAGGGGTGAGGTTAAGTGATCCTAGCTGGTCGCACAAAGAAGCTGCTGCACTGCCATGATTATATTCTGTCCACTATTATTGTTGCTCTGCTGTTCTTTTCTCTTGTCTTCTCCTTTTCTTTTATTTCTACAGTTTTCACTCACCCCAACCGGTTGAGGCAGATGGCCGCCACACCCCAAGCCTGGTTCTGCTGGAGGTTTCTTCCTTTCTTTAAAGTGTTTCCTCTTTACTGTTCCCCGAGCTTGATCATGGGGGATTTGTTGGGTTACTCTCTATATAACTTTGTAATATTCTGACTGTAATATGTGAAGTGCCTTGAGATGACTGTTGTAATTTGATGCTATATAAATAAAATTGAATTTAATTGAATTCAACATCTCTCTGAGCAACTCTGTCATTCCAACCTGCTTCAAGGCAACCACCATCATCCCTGTGCCAAAGAATACTTCTGTATCATGCCTCAATGACTACTGTTCCATGTCACTCACACCAGCCATTATGAAGTGGTTCGAGCAGCTCATCATGAGAGATATCAAGACTCCGCTGCCCCCTCACTGGACCCACAACAGTTTGCATGTTGTCCCAACCGCTCAGAGGAAGACTCAGTGCCCACAACACTTCATCTGGCCCTCACCCACCTCTAAAATAAAGACACCTTAGTTCAAATGCTGTTCATAGACTTCAGCTCAGCATTCAACACCATAATTTCTCAGCAACTGATGAAAGCAGAGCCTTTCGTGAGCACCCCCCACTAAAACTGGATTCTGGACTTTCTGACAAAGAGACCTTAGTCAGTGTGGATTGGGAACAGCGCCTGCAGCACCATCACCCTGGGCACTGTGGCCCCCCAAGGCTGTGTCCTCAGTCTCCTGCTGTTTATTCTGTTGAACAGTGCACAGCTGGAACCACATCATCAAGTTCACTGACAATATTACCGTCGGTACGAGTCAGCATACAGAGTGAAAGTGCAGAGGTTAACAAACTGGTGTGAAGCCAAGAAACTCTAAATTTGGATAAAACAAACAAGGAGATTGTTAACTTTAGGAGGACACAGAGCAAACACTATCTGCTCCTCGGTGAAGATCATCAAGAGAACCAGATTTATTGGTGTTCACCTTGTGGAGAACCTCTCCTGGTCCCTCAACACTAGCTCCATCAAAAAAAAGCCCAACAGAGTCTGTACTTCCTGTGGGAAGGTCCAGCTCTCACCACCCGCCAAGATCATCTTGGTCTCTCTTCCCTCTGTCACGGACATTCACTACATTCTGCATCCACAAAACCCTCCTACCATCTGGGAAAAGGTATCAAAGCATTGTGACCTTTACATCCAAAGTGTGTAATATCTTTTTTCCACAGGCCATTCAAATCCTCAATACAAAAGGATTGGACTATCGCACACACACACACAAGACACACATAAACACACACACACACACACACACACACAGACACACAAACACACACACGCACACACATAATTAACTAACTGTTTATGTAAAAAGCCACAGATACACCTACAACGATAGATGTATGGGACAACACAGCGATGATGACATGTTACATGATACATTTAATTGATTCAGAACTTCTGATATGCACAGATATGGTTGGATGTAAGTGGAGGGGAGAGATTGGGTGTGTTGCTTCCAGACACATGTGCTCAGCCACTCTTGTGTAAAGACCACGATGTTTTTAAAAAGCAGTTGTAGAAGCATGTGTCTGGATTTTTTTTATTTTATATAATCTAGTATAACAACACTGTTTACTTAAATTGTACTTAGAAAATTCAGATTAAGAAATATTAAACAGGTTTTGAATATAATACATTTACACATTTTTACAGTTGAGTAGTTGTTCTTTTTTATATAAAAAAGCAGGCTTAAGCTTTTACTGAAATATTTGCTTGTTTTAGATTTTTAACTCAATATTTTTACAGCTCATCTCCTATTTCTCCATCACTCTCACATCTCTTCTTCCAGCTCTGCTGCTGTATAGACATGAACAGTAACAACAGTGTGACTCCCTCTTATTTTGAGTTCACTGTGTTTTCAGACTATGGCTCCCTCAGATATCTGTTCTTCTGTCTGTGTCTGTTGATCTACATGACTATAATCTCTGCTAATGTTGTCATTATTCTGACAGTCTGTCTGGAGAAGTCTCTGCATCAGCCCATGTATATTTTCATCTGCTGTCTGTCTTTAAACTCTCTGTACGGCTCAGCCGGCTTCTTCCCCAGGTTCCTAATGGACATACTGTCTGACACTCATCTGATTTCACATCCATTCTGTTTCCTTCAGATTTACATGATTCACACTTACAAAGCTGATGAGGTGAATATTCTCACTGTCATGGCCTATGATAGATTAGTAGCTATTTGTCAGCCTTTACACTATCACAGTAAAATGGCTTTTAGAACTGTGCTGTGTCTTCTGATTTTTGTTGTGTTGTACCCT
>OMLM01010269.1:5907-23003 GCA_900302695.1 Helostoma temminkii | reverse complement strand
TATGTGTGTAAAAGTTTGTTATGCCAAATACTCTAAATAAGTTCTGATTTTATGTGTAAGCTCTTCAAGGACTTGACAAATGGAGACGATACAGATAAATCTGACTTTGAGAAAAACATATCTACCATCCGACTGCCAAAAAAAATGAACCATATGGAGTAGGGTACCCACCTCTTCTCTGCTGCTTCGATGTTGATAGAGTCCATGATGTCCTTGACTTTTTCAGTGATCTGCTTGGCCCTGATAGTGTGCTGCTCAAACTTTGTTTTCACTGCTGACTGCGAGATACACTCCTGCGAGGCCATAACACACAAGTTACTGTGACAGTTCTAGGGGCTTCTGCTGGATAGTCGCGTGTACCTGCACGCTACCAGGGGCAAACTCAGGACAAGATAGACACCTGCTACTTTTAACTTAGCATAAGAAAAATAAATGAAAACACATGTCTGAAAAAGACAGCAGCAGTGTGTGTATCTTGTTTCCAACAGCCCACATTTTGAAGTCACAGTAATGTGTTGGTAAAGCCACAGCAAAATCATAAAAACACAAGAGGTAAATACAACCAAGAACGCATGCAAAAGAACATAAAAAATGTTTTAACATATAACAGTAGGAATAATGTGCTGTTTTTGGATAAATTATACTATCGTATGTTAAAGGATGTTGTTTCAGGTGACTTTAAGTATCTGCATTCAAACTGTGCTCTCATCCTTCTTGGGTTCTGGAGTAAAATTAGCAGCCATCAAAACCTGAGGTCTGTAGGATTCAAAAAATAAACTAAGTAAACATACATTAATAACTGTTACAATATAATTTTCTTAACAACCCACTGTGATAATTCACTATTTTTTCACTAAAACAAAATGTACCTAAGGATTTTCTCTAAAGTTACTGGTCATTTATGAGGAATGTATAAATAATAAATACAAAAAAATAAAAAATTGCTACGACAGAACAAAATCAAGGTTTAATGAAAACAAATGAATGTCCTCGCCTAAGTGAATCTAGACTTCAGCAATGAAGACGCAGGTTGATAAAAAAGGCACAGTGATTGGTCTGGAGGTCCCTCACAATGTCAGTATATTGCTGGTCATGAAACCTAATTGGTAACTAAGGTTTGAGTAGTTGTTAATAAGGACAGCTGTTACTATTATGAGTATCTATAAGTATATGGAGTATACTAATCTTTTTCAGTGTAACTTTAAGCAGATGCTTTGACAAACATGCACACACACAAGCACTAGCACCAGTTAACTGATTTTCTCAAAGTAGAGTTTCTAAAATGCCTAATTTAACTTTGTGTAACTGAAACTATAGAGTCAGCTTCAGTTCAGTCTGATAAAACATCTATTGTTTGTATTTCATGGTCAGAATCCACGAAAAAGGAAATTCAGGTTATTATAGATTATGTAGTAATCTATTCTCACCAGCGGCAACCTAAGATTTTCTTAGCTCTTTGCATAACAACTGCAGTGTTTATCAGCTGAGCTTCATCTTATGTGTAACCAGCCGTGCCTGTTGCAATTTCTTTCTGGTAGCAAACACACACAATAAGTGTCAGTTCAAATGTGCGCCACAATGATTTAAATGTGCTTCTCCAAAGTCTCATTCACACTGATTTTTTTTTAAAAGTGAGGATAACATTATCCTCACACACGCACACACACACACGCACACACAGACACACACACACACAGACACACACACACACAGACACACACACACACAGACACACACACACACACACACCTCAAACCTCCTCTCAAAGCTCTGAAACTCTTTCAGTCTCTCCTGGAAGCCCTCAGCCAGAGCGCCACCTGTTGAGTGAAGTGGTCACATTATATAAAGCACTTGCATCAAAACTCTACAGATTTTATTCTACTTTTTATTTTTCATCAATTGTGATTAATTTTTAACAGTTTTTAATCTTTTTCGCAGAATGACAATGACCACAAAAAAACGTGTGTGAACACCTGTGTCCTCACCTGTTTCAGGCATGCCCTGCGCGCGTTGCATACGTGAGTTGAGCACCTCTTTGGCTGAGATGAAGAAGATGTGATTGGGTGCCTGCTCACGGTCCATAACCTTCAGCTCTTCAACAAGGAAGTTGACACAACGGTCTGTGTGCTGCTTCCTCACCTGGAAAAAGAAGTGTCAAGTTTTTAGGGTTTACTACTTTTGTAACTTTGTATTAGATGGTAGTAGTTTTGTTTTCATATACCAAAGTTCCAAACTAAAATTATGGTTAATTAGTTTAGCAGAGAAGTAAAAAATGATAACACATACTGTGTAACAAAACGTTTCTAACATGACACAAAGCAGAGGGTTCACTTACATCTTCCATATATTCTGGCTCATTTGCTGAGGCATCCCAGCGATTGTTGAGGATGAAGATGTTTGGCTTTGACAGACGTTCATTCACTTTGTGGAAAAAGTGTTTTTCCTAGAAGGTGGCCAAGAGAAGAGATGAACATAAAAAACTGACTGTCCAGAAACACAGAAATTCATTTCATCCTTCATCTACATTAAACACCAACATTAAATGTGTAATGTGGAAAAAAATTGTTTCTGCACGCAGCCAGAATTCAGGCTCGCACATGACAATCCTTCTGATACGCGAGTGCCTTAAATGAATTACATAACATCTAGTTTCATTTCCATTGAACAGCCCAGAGGAGAATGTGTGTTTGCTTTCCCTTTAAAAGAGCTGCTCCTGCATTGAGCTCTGTGATTTACCATGTGTCCCATTTCACATTGCATGAATGCCTGAGCAGATAAAAAAAAAAAAAAAAAAAAAAAGACTGGGGCCTGTGTATCGCTGGATATTAACACGACCAGTCACATTCTCCGCTCTGTAAGTAGCTCAGCATAACATCCACAGGGGATTGACATATAGCTGCTGAAAACCTATGATTATGAAGTGTTATGACCATTTAAATTGTCAAATTACTCAACAATCATCACCTTTGGTAAAACAGTTTAAAGGAATATTCTGTAATATTTCTTTAAACTTTTAAAAGAAAATTCAGTGATAATAAACTATAGAAATATAAACAGTGAGATCTAATCATCGGATTAACTATGTCCAAGCTCACCATGCACTTATATAACAGACTTAGGGAATGTATATGAAGTCATTCCCTTTTTTATTTTCCTATGAAACAGTAGATCAATAAGAAAAAAGTATGAATACAAAGTCCATGTGACACCAGCCAAACATGAGCATCATGAGGCTGAGTGACATTTACCGTGTTCATGAGTGTGGATTCAGAGTTTGCCACCAGCACAAAGACGTCAGCATCCAGGCAAAACTTGTCAATCCAGCTGTCAAGCTCTGTTGTCACATCTGTCCCTGGGCTACAGGGTGCAACAAAAATCAAGAGGTCCTATTAATGACATCTACAAAATATGACAATTTGTGTTTCCTCACTCTGTAAATGTGACTTTAATAAGACCCGACCCGTCAAAGACTGATGTTTACAATCTTGTCTGAAAACCTTCCAGATCTAATCAACATATCATGTTACCTGTCCACAAGCACCAGGTCGTCTCGAAGCAGAGCACACTTGGTCTTTGGCCAAAACACACGAACGAGACAGCCAGCATCCAGACTCTCATCCATGTGGAGCGCATGAGCCAGCTGATTTACAGTCTGCAGAAAGGTTGCAAACAGGCTTATCAATGTTCAAGTAAAGATGTCTCTTAGGTGTAAAAGCATTTTGCAGCTACAATTATATTACAGTTGCAGTGTGTTACTAATAAACATGTATTATCATATTTTTTCTTGTAATTTTAACTATAACATTTTCTCCATCTCAGGCTTTGTGTGGTTGAACTCAAGAGAAAAGTCCAAGCCCATGATGTTCCTTCCATCACTTTTTATAGGTTGAAATGTTTTGTGAACGATTTGTTGTATTAGTCTTTAGTGTGTTGAAAGGAAGGCTTCTATAGCTTTAAGATATATCAGCATTAACCACTTATTTCACTTTTAAAACAACCGATTAAATCATAATTTAACAATAAAAAATGTAATTTTAAGAAGTACCATTATTACAGTACTATCAATAAACCCTACACTTTTCATGAAATAATGGACACAATTTCATTAACAACTATTAACATTAATTACAAAAGAAAGACATTTATGATAATTTGTGACGATCAGCACTGGACTAATATTTGAAAACAAACAAACAAACAAAAGCAAATAGAAAACAAAGTAAAGACCCATTGAATGGCTCCTTCTGGTGAGCCCTTGATGCCTTCGGGTCGATGGGTAAAAGTGCAGAGTAAAGAGAGTGAGGTTTCATTTCAGACATTTGACACTAAAGGAATCACCCTGCATTCCTGCTACAGTTCATAATAAGCTGCAGGTTTAACATGTGGTCAGTGTTGGATTTACATAACTACCACACTGTTATTTTATGTGTGTGTGTACTATTATTTATACAACATTATTTTATGCCAAAAAAATGACAGCTTGTCAGGAAAAAAAATCTAATTTCAGGTATTTATACATTATACATAAAAGCACACACACTCTATTTAGTTGTAACCCTTTTGTTAAATTATGGTTTGCATTCTTTCTATTGTCCCATACATCAACACATCACAAACTTGTAAAAGTCAAACAGGCATTTCATGAATAGATTGGATTTAAAAAACCGTACTAAGGCACAAACTTATCTCTATTAGCAGAGTGAGGAATAAACCTAATCTGCTTAATCTTCAACCATGTGATTGACTTGACAACAGTAACAAAAAGACTTTAAGCCTATCAACAATACTTCTGACATTTTCACTGAAGTTGATGCTTAACAAGTTCAATGGGCACAACACCAGTGATTCAGCAGAGGAATGTGAGGAAGCACAACATAACAACCACCTTACAGTAACAAAACTAACTTGGTGAAAGTGATTACAGGCAACAGATGGCCCAATTAGCGGACATGGCAGTACTGTGTGTGTTTGAGTTAAATCTCCAACAGATGCTCCAAGTAGTTTTCAGTAGCAGAGGGACACATCAACTCTGAGGTATCAAAGATTAATAATAAATAAAACAACATCTACCTTGACGCTTTTCTCCTCATCAGAGCCTTCAGTCTTGAGGTAGGCTTTGTCATCATCAGTGCCTTCCACACTTAGGAAGCAGTTGGTGGTGTGGCCAATACCACTGGGCAGCACACGGTCTCTCAGCATGGCATTGATCACTGTGCTTTTACCATTACTGGTTCTAAAAAACAAAACACTCACTGAGTAAACATGGAGCCAAATAATTTGCCCACATGTAAAATTACTTGTCAAAGCTCAAAACAAATAAAGTGTTGTTTACACTTTACCCAAACACTCAAAATGTTTGAATGCAGTCTAAAAATCAGCAAGTGCAAACTTATTGTTGAATCAAGCAAAAGAAATCTCATTGAACAATGTCACCTCAAGGTCTTCCTTGTAATTAAAAGAGCAATAGCGAAAGCAAAACAGCTACAGGAATCATATGCTGAAGGACTGGTTTAAATTGCATAGCTGTTCACATCGCAACAACCCTATCAATAAAAGGGTTGTTCCTATGAAAGGGCAAATTGATAATCACATTGGAGTTGCATTCTTAAAAGACAATACGAAAGTAAAAGTTCAGGTGTGCACTTACCGCCCGAAGAAGGCCACTTTCATGTGTCTGCGGGCCAGGACCTCCTTAATGACAGCAAGTTTGTCAGCATATGCCTGAATCTCCAACTTTTGATCCTGAGTTGCAATGTTCTCCAAAGCATTATTTCCACAGGTTTCTGTCAACACAGAGTTACATGATGCCTCCTTTACCTGCCATTCAGACTGTAAGAGTAAGCTAACAGATAGCAAACACATGCTCTTTCACTATAAAAGATTCTGCAGCTATTATTGTTACAATCGTGTGGTTTCCGATAAACAATACCTGCTAGATCTAACTGTAAAGCAAAACTCTCTCACCTTCTACAAACGCTGAAGTCTCCTTCACGTAATTGAGTATTTGCTCAAACACTTCACCGATCTTCTTCTTCGCCAAAACAAAGTGCTTCAGGGGGGAAAACTCCCCCCGAGCTGAATCTGTCCGTCTGAGCGGAGGAGCTGCGGCCATGCTGTTCAATCTGGGGTCAAAAAGGGCAAACACAGTCATATCAGTGGACGTAAGCGGTGTAGTTTACATCATGGCAAATGTTTATGACCGACTGCTGTTGTACAACTTTTACATGTCGCTCTTAAACAGCAGGAGAGCTTACTGACTGCGAGTTAAATGATAAAACTGTTATTAAACACATAACAGAAGTTGTAACGCACGAAAATAGGACACAACACCTATATTTTACCCATAATTCAAAATATATATTTAATTTATTTTCTCTACTAGTTATCACTGACATAAGACGGAAAGAAAGACCATTAACCGAGCAGGACACATGTAGTGAAGCAGGCTAACATCGCCGTTAAGTTTAGCTAACAAGCTACACGGCGGTAAGCTAGCATTAGCGCTACATGTAACAAGTGGTGTTATTTCCTTACCACAGTCGTCAGAGAGCCGATGGCCGCTTCTCATAACAGAAACGATACCGATCCACGGCGACAACGCACAAAATCCCGGTCCCCGGTGATAAATGACTTGCTGTCAACCTGGCTAACCTTCTGTTTGTATCCGGTGACGGCTCTGGTGTCAAGCTAGTCGCAATCAGACGCGACCTACGCTTTCGGTTTTAATTTCAAAATAAAAGCCCGCTTAGCATCGTGTCATGACACGCATTTAAATGTTACAGTAGGATTTGAATCAGGCTGATATGTTTTACATATGCTTTAAACTTCTGTGTTGGCTGTCTTTGTAACTCCACTGATTCACTCTGACTTGTGGTTTAGATTTAGCTGGGTATTTTTCTATTTTTTATTTTGTTATTTAACTGTATTTAACTGTTGAGAAGTTTAGGAATTATCACCAGCAGTAGTCTGCTTTCACTGACTTAGAAGGCGTTAGTCATCTAATAAAAAAGAAGTGAGGAACTAACATAGAATAGGAATATCATAAAGCATTTCACAGGAATTAGGAATACATGCTTAACAGAGTAAGTGTGGTGAGTTTGACAGAGGGACACTATTGCATTAGGACAGGAGGTGGAGACAAGTGATGAAGGGTGGCCTGCAGCCAATCAGTGAGCAAAGAATGCATACATCCCCTGCCATTTCTGCTTACTGGAGCTGATACTCATGTCCAGTTTATACACCAGGTCCTACTATGTCAGGATACCACGTATCCTACTTAGCAACCCAACTTTGGCAAACGTCCCAGCTTGCAGACAGTTTTTCCAAATGAAGAACAATCTTTCTACTTCACTCCCTCTCCCTGCAGATCAATTTTGAAGGCTTATTTGATGTTGCCCTAAACTGATAAGATAATACACTAACCACACTGTCTGTGAGTGACAAACAACACGTCAGACTGTTGTCCTGATAGGCTTTTGCCAGTTGTAAGTACAAGACAAATTAGACAAAAACACGGTACGTAAGAACATATGTGACTTATATACATATATACAGTGTGATTGTGTTTGTGAAAGTGCATTGGAGTAGTGGGGGAGGGGAGGTAGCGGGTTGGTGGCAGGTATTGGGAAAGAGAGAAAGAAGAGAGCAAAGCAGACAGAGAATTATGGGAGAACGATGGCGGTTTAAATTCAACAAAGGTCCCCAGCTAGTTCCCAGGACTCCCCAGTAAATTTTACTGATTGTCACCATCCCTCCCTCCTGGTAAAAAGATCTTCAGATTCCTTTTAGCCTGGCATCTAATTATTCTGGCCATTATCATTATACAGTATCAATCTAATACACAGGTCTCTACAGAATCAATCAGGGCCCAGGAGACTGGAGCCTATTCTAGTCCACAGGCATCTTTTACCATTTTAGAGTAGAGGGAGAATTATTTTTTCTCTATAGAAAAAATAATTCTGTCTGGTCTCTACTGTCTGTAGAGACCAGACAGAATTCAGATGAAACACATCCTGTGTGTTGGCTTTGCAAGTCCACAATAACTCCTATTCAGAAGAGCAGGTTGTGAATGACAGTGTCAGAGAGGGAACGCTTCTCTGTGTGTATATGTGTGTGTCACTTCAGCAGCTGTGGCAAACCGACATCAGTCAGAGCAACGGACACTGAAACACCTCGACCACAGCTCCCGGCCTCTGGTTTGGCTTCGGCTTTTTGAAAACACGCACCGTCTCAGAAACTTGGAATCGCTCATATTTTCTTTCCCATTTTCATGCTGGATTTTTTTGTGACTATGTGTGGATTTATGATGGAGAATTAAAATGGTGAGGAAGAAAAAGCTGCTGGTGTTTGAGTAAGTACTACTCTTCTCTACATGGTCACTATAGTAAATATTTATATTTCACGTGTTTCTATAGAAAATGTTCTACAGTTGCAGAAACAGTTTTGTTCTTAGACAGTTTGTATGTTTTCCGCACAGTAATGCTAATTGAGCTTTAGTGGAATAACGTCTTTCTTTATTCAGCATGGTTCAGATGTGCTCTCTTGCGAAGATATAGTTTTCATCCCATCCAGGTGTAACGCTCACCCAAACTAAACATCCTGATATTTAATCCACTATTATTTGAGGAAGTCTGAGGAATTGTCAAACTAACGTAAAGTCATGTTTTAATGTGTATGTTTTCCCATGTGAAATAATCTGGCTTCAAGCTGTTCTTCTGTCAGCTTCCTCATTGTGTTGGTGTCATTGTGGCAGCACAGGTGACACACAAGCTCACAAGTGCATTGTGTGCCTGCGTGTGTTGTACTGGTGACCTTTGCGAACCACCTAGCATTCTCTTTCAACCAGAATTTGGTTATTTTTGTCTTTTGATTCTTACACATTCGACCCAAATATGTTTCAGTTCTCAGATTCACACCAGCTCGTCAGTGAGTTAAAAGCAGTTTTGTTTTAGCAGGTGACATGAAAACATCATGTGTTTTCTTTTCTCTTTAGAATTTGTGGAACCATGATGTGGGATGGATAAACAACAACAATACTCGACTGTAAGCTAACTTAACGATTTGTAGTGTGGCCTATGTGAGTTAGAGTGAAGCTGTGGACTTGACTGAAGAGTGACTCAGCAGCTTTAGGGTTAACAAGGGTGTGAGAGAGGAGGAGAGTTTGAATTTCTTAATTGATTTAATTTTATTTCCACGACTTGTTATGCTCTATCAGGTGTTTCTTGTTTTAATGTTGATGGCTATTTACAAAATGTCAGTTATATCATCTCTTTTTACAATCAAATGTCTTTTTTCCTAATACGCACATGAAGTATATGAAGGAATTATTATTCCTAATGGTCCTGTCGCTCCCTCTGTAGATGGCCTCTAATGACCCTGACTTTCCTGACCCCTCTGGTGACCCCCAGCCTGGGGACCTCATTGAGATCTTCAGGCCAGGCTATCAGCACTGGGCTCTCTACCTGGGAGATGGCTACATTATCAACTTAACTCCTGTTGGTACGTGGGAACTTTCCAGCTCAGACTGAATGTTTTAAAACTTTAAACTGACATTAAACTGACACTTTATTCAGTTTAATGTAACTTTTTAATCATTCAAGTGTTTTCCCTTTAAAATATGGGCACAGTAGGCCTACATACTGTTTGTTGGCCACAGTCACATTCAGTATTTTTACTGGGTTTGGATTTGACTGGTTCAGATCTATGTGAGCTTTAGTGGATCTCACTTTCAACTTGTTCCAGTGCAGGGTACTTTATTTTTTGGTAAAACTACAGAAACCCCATTTTAAACTTTAAACATTGGAATGATTGTAATTTTGAGAAATATTTCATTGTTTTCTCGTCTGCAGTTGATTTATGGGAAACTATCTACATACTTTTGTCCCTTAATTTAAGTGACTTTATTTGACCTGCCCATTTTTAAGGCCTTACTTTATTTTCATGATATTTCCAATTCTAATATTGTAAAATATTCTGCTTTGCTTCCCTGGATGACACAAACTCTGCATTAAATATTTCCTTTTGCACCTACTGAAGAAACTTGGCTTGATATTTTCACATTAAAGTTCTTCTCCTGTTCTCCAGATGAGAGTCAGGCAGCCGCCATGTCCAGCGTGAAGTCTGTCTTCAGCAGGAAAGCAGTGGTGCGCATGCAGCTGCTGAAGGAGGTGGTGGGAAGCGACTCGTACCGTATCAACAACAAGTATGACCACAACCATACACCCCTGCCTGTCAGTGAAATCATCCAACGAGCACAGGTTCTCATTGACCAGGAGGTGTCTTACGACCTGCTGGGGAGCAACTGCGAGCACTTCGTTACCCTTCTACGTTATGGGGAGGGAGTGTCCGAGCAGGTTTCTCACTGTTTATTTTGTTTGTTTTGTGTCTAAAATACTAACTTTTCCCTCAACAACCACAATGTGAACCCTAAAATTTCACCACAGGACGTTTAAAAGTGAAGTTTTTTTCCAATGTGACACATCAAACTAAACAATAAAGTTTGCTTTAGCACATTTTGTTTTGCCACTTGGTCCTTCAAAATTTTGATTGGTTCTGGTGTCACACTGAGTCAATTTCTTGCTTTCATGAAGTTTGATAGATTAAAACGTACACAGACATTCCTAATATAATAATCTTTGTGATTTATGTGTGTGACACATTTCTCATATTATACAGATATTTATGATTTGCTGTGCTGGGGATATGCACTAAAAATTATGAAATCTGAAGCTCTTCTTTGTCATTGTTTGCGTCCACAGGCTACACGGGCCATTGGGGCCATCAGTTTAGTGACGGCAGCCGCCAGCGCCTTCTCTGTCCTGGGACTGATCAACACACGATCCAGAAACAGGCCTTTCTAACACCCTTTCTTCGCTGAAGAGTGTTGTCTCCTGACATTGAAATAAAGCATTAATAAAACTGAAATTGACTGTGTTTCTTGTTATCTAGCCTCATGTAGCCTACGTCACAGTGGTGACCACTGCAAAATAGATTCTGTTTGAAAATTCATAACTCTCCAAACCTGCACTAATAACATAATCATAGAAGAAAATATTGATATGATTTCTTGGGTTTTGGATAATCAAGACCTTTAATGCATCACACATCATTTAATGTTGTCAGTAGAGTAATGGTAACTACTTTTTATTCCAATTCCAACCACTTACTTCAGTCTTCCATTAATTTTTTTAGTCTACTTAATTTTTAACAAATAAAAAATGGCACATGCAGTTCTGGTCGAGTTCATGTGATGTCCTCAACTGCTGTGTTAACGTGAATGAAACTCCAACTTTAAGGCAGCAGGTGGCGCCCGAGACGTCCCGAGATGAGAGGAAAAAAACTGAAGAAGACGAGGCCTACGGAGTGACGTCAAATGTCCGCGCCGACGAAGCCACACGTGTTGTTTTTATGGACATTTGGCTGTTTTAAGTTCCGTGAAGTGTGATATCTTTCTCCGTTAGAGACCAGTAAAAAAACAGAGCTGCAAATATGGGCAAGAAACTCAAAGTAGGAAAGACCCGAAAAGATAAATTTTACCACCTGGCGAAAGAAACAGGTAACGTACTAATCCCAGAAAAAAGTGCTTTAAACTGTAAGCGTTGAGCTAAGTTTTAGCAGACATACTAGCTGACTCGCTAACACTAAATCGGTGCAGTGGTCTTCGGGCTTTGTCGGCTATTTTGTAATATTTTGTCTCCTCTTATTCAGGTTATCGGTCTCGTTCTTCCTTCAAACTCATCCAACTCAACCGTAAATTCCAGTTTCTACAGAAAGCCAGAGCTCTGGTCGACCTGTGTGCTGCTCCGGGTGGATGGTGAGCTGCCTGTCAATACACTGATCATATACTTGTGAAGTGTCTAAAACGGGGGACATGAAAGATGTTTGGTTAAATAAGTGATGTTTTGGTCTTCGTTCTGTCGTATGAGACACTTGGCGAGGCCAGAATTTATGATATGGCAGATTCGCAATTGAAACATTTTAAACTGACTCTACATACAATTGTCTGTACTTTTTCCTTGTTTAGAGAAACTATGATTGACATGTGAATGGTGAAATATGGGGATATATTAATTGTTAATAACTGTTGATTAAAATGTATTTGCAGGTTACAGGTTGCCTCCAAGTTTATGCCTGTTTCAAGTCTCATTATTGGTGAGTCCCGTGTTCTCAGTTTACTAAACTTAATAATGACTCTCATCTGCTTCTGCAGCTCTGTTTCATTTATCAGCCCAGATGTCTGCATATTAATAGATTCAGGAATAAACAAAATACTCTAATGTGATTACGATATGTAGATCTAGAGACAACAGTCAGTTTTCTTTAGGGATGAAAGTACTGTTATTTTTCTAAAAGTGACTCAGTTATTTATTTAAACAATTTCCCTCTGGGATTAATACAGTTTTTAAAATCTTGTTTAGAAAACATTAACTTACATGACCAATGAGACAGAAGTTATTTACAGTTGGGAATTGTTTTTTTCCTGTCAGGTGTTGACCTGGTGCCTATTAAGCCTATCCCCAACGTGGTAACACTGCAAGAAGACATCACTACTGAGAAGTGCAGACAAGTAAGGCCATTGCATGATGTAGTTCAGCTGTGTCGTTTACAGTAATAAACTCAGTGAACAGTGGAATACATTTTTTAAACATTAGGGTGTGCACTGCTGACCAAAGAGTAGATGTTCTATATGATAGTTAAGATCAATTTTGTTATGCGAGTTACTTTCTGTCTACGCAGGCTTTAAGAAAGGAGCTGCAGACTTGGAAGGTTGATGTTGTGTTAAACGATGGAGCCCCAAATGTGGGAGCTAACTGGCAGCACGATGCATTCTCACAAGGTAAGGCTAAAGTAAAAGTTTGAAGACTGTCCAGCAACACAGTTGCACAAGTCTGAATTTTAAAAGTGATGTAATACGTTTTCCTTTTAGCGCACCACTCCAAAAACATAATGCGTAAAAATGGATGAAATCACATTTTGGTACATACATTCACATATAGATTTTAAGTAAAATCAAACTTTTTTGCTAATTTTCACCCTTGTCTTTGTCACATTCCTGTGAGTAATTTGAAACAAAATCTCTTGCTGTTCTCCTTTATACCAACAGCTCACCTGACCCTGATGGCTCTGAAGTTGGCTTGTGAATTTCTGGCCAAAGGTGGCACTTTTGTGACAAAGGTCTTCCGCTCCAAAGACTACCAGCCACTGCTCTGGATTTTCCAGCAGTTCTTTAAGAAGGTTCAGGCCACAAAACCACAGGCATCAAGGAATGAGTCTGCAGAGATTTTTGTCATCTGTCAAGGTCAGTGCCAACAATAATCTGATCTGATGAGAAGAAGAGCTTTGAATTTTATTTGATATGGATCACATCTAAACCAAATTGTTGTTGTTGTTGTTGTTATTATTATCAGGTTTTCTTGCACCGGACAAAATCGACAGTAAGTTCTTTGATCCCAAACATGCATTCAAAGAAGTGGAGGTTCAGGCCAAAACTGTGAGGGAGCTGATTCCTGTTAAGAAGCCAAAGGTACATATATTGGGGAAAAAAGTGTTTAACAAGGATTTCCAGTAATCTTACTGTATTTATCTGAATGGTTTACTACTAATTAATTATTGTGGTGTGGTAATCACACACAGTGCTTTTCACTCCAGAGTTACAATATATTCATTAATGACCGAGCAGCTCTTCCTCTATTCCAGGCGGAGGGTTACACAGATGGTGATCTGACACTCTACCACAGCTTCTCAGTGACAGCTTTTTTGAAAGCCGACAACCCGGTGGACTTCCTGGGCAAAGCCAGTGCGGTGAGATATGTGGACTGTATCTTGTCAGACAAGTAAATTAAATTTTAGTGTCTGCATTGTAAGGTGGCTCAACTGTATAGGGACAAGAAAAATCAAATAAAGCAAAAGCTTATTTGTGCCGCTGGTCTCACTCTCTCTTCTTCATCCAGATCGCCTTTGACAAACCAGACTTGGAGTCTCACCCGTCAACCAGTGATGAAATAAAGGAATGTTGCCGTGACATCAAGGTCCTGGGCCGTAAAGAGCTCCGGTAAGCCGGTTTGACTCTGTTTTGCATTAGAAAACAACTGTATGTGATGTGTTAATTTTAAATGCACACAGCTAGTGCTGTAAAATAAAAATACCTTGTGTAGGTTTGCCATTTGGTGTATGTATGTACTGTTCTCTCAAGTGTGAATGTGTAAGCTTTTCTCTCCTCCACATCTACAGGCTGCTCCTGAACTGGAGGACCAAGCTGAGGAAGTATTTGGCAAAGAAACTAAAGCAGGAGGCGAAACAACTTGACCAGGAGATCAGGTAGTGACACTTTACAGCACATTTATAAAATACATGATAATATAGATACGTATTGGCTTGGCTGTGCCATAGAAGGTAAAAAAATAACATCTGTTTTTTCTTTTAGCTTAAGTTCTGATGAAGAACAGAGTAATTCAGAGGAAGAGCCAGACAAGCAGAAAGAAGATGACGAAGAGGAAGAAATGGAGAGAAAACTGGCAGAGCTAAAAGCTGAGGAGGTGGCTGAGCTTAAACGGTACAGCAGGCTCTTCTGCCTCTATGCTTTTATTTTTTACTTTTCTGCAACTGTTTATTGTTTGACTAATAAACTATAGAACTTACTAAATCCCAGAGAAGATGTTTCCAGAATTTGTCTGAATAATAATCACTGTAGTCTTTAACCAACAGTACTAACTAAGGTCTTTTACTGCTTATTAACAACACTCATCAGAGTGCGTCTGTTTTCCTTAACTTGCATTTAAGTGGAACAATATGAAATTAGTGGTTTGACAGTTTGTGTATCTCTGCTTCGTCAGGAAGAAGAAGAAGTTGCTGAAGGAGCGGAGGAAGCAGAGGGAGAGAGTGGAGCTGAAGATGGACCTGCCCGGCGTCTCTATAGCTGACACCAATGACTCATCCTTGTTCTCCCTCTGCACCATGAAGAAACAAAAGGTAAAACATTCAAGTGGCGTCTGAACAACAAGACTTAAATCCTCTATCTATTGTGAAGCTGCCCTTGGAGATTTCTCACAAACATAGTGTGTATAAATCAAATTTCAGTTAACATAAAAAAAAATAGATAAAGATAAATTACACTAATCATTCAAAGAGTCACCTTTTCACATTCTTGACATTAGTTTTATTCCATTTTGTTATTGCCTAACCTCAACAAACTACAGATGTAAACTCTGCTGATGTCTGGTACTCGCCTCTCTCCGTCAGGTGCTAACTGATATATCTAAGGGCGACATGCAGACAGCAGACATTCTGGTAGATGGAGAAGACGACATTGTCCTATCTGAGGAGGAGGATGATGAGGCAGACAAAGTGTCCCTTGCCTCTGATTTAGATGAAGAAGATTTGGAAGAGGTGGAGCAGAGACAGAAGGAGCTGGAGAAAAAAGCACCAAAGAAGAAGTAAGTGGCTGTTCAGATGTGAATGTCCAAACATGCAAGAGACTCCTTATGCATGAGTGGAAAACACTGGTCAGATAATTGTCTTTATTCCAGTTCCACTCTTCTTTATTGAACTAATATGTCTGTCAGCATACTACATGTGATGTGATTTGCCAGATTGTTCATGTATGTGGAATCAGACTCGCATCAGTGAATGCTCCAACTACAATAAACGCAGCCTTTAAATCTGTAGCAAACATTACATTTATAACACCTAGATTAATGTAACCTGCTTAAACATTTTATATTTTACCCCGTCATTGAGTACACCATGAAACAACCGAGTCCATTATTTGAAACGCCTTGTTCTAGACATCATATTGTTTCTCCTGTGACAGTAAGAAAATTGGTCATGCCCAAATTATTTTACTGTTTTCCAGAGTACAGTTTGCTGAGGAGGAGGAGGAGGATGAAGAAGAACAGCAGAGTGGGTTGCTGGTGGAGCTGGAGGGAAAGGATGAGAAGAAGGAGCGAGAGACCAACCTGTGGTTCAGCAAGGTTTGTCTGCTCATGTTGGTAGTTTCACCTTCTGGTGTGATATGATGGGTCATCCGACTTTTCATATACGTAATCACTAAGTTCCTTTGTGGCTTCAAATGAGTTGATTTGTGTTGCCCTGCAGGGCATCTTCTCTGAGATTGACCTAGAGGGAGATGCAGAGAGTGAACTCCGACAGACTGAGTGGCTCCAGAATAAACAAACAGGTACCAGTCATTTGTTAATTCTTTTGTTCGCCACAGGCTTTTGTTAATCTAAAACAATACAAAAGTGGGGTAGAGTAGGGTAAACCAAACTGCATCACTTTTGTTGGGACAGTGCTGTAACTGTTCTAAATTTGGAACGAACAGTAATCACAGTTTTGGGTCTTTTTATAGGAAAAGGCAAAAAAAGGAAAGCTGAGGAAGAAGAAATGAACGATGTGGAGGAGGAGGAGAAGGAGGAGGATGCTCTGCCGGAGGAGGAGAAGGTGACACCATCGCAAGAAGCTGAAGAGGAGAGTGACAGTGACTCAGATGACAGCAGCGATGATGAGAAGTAAAGCCTCATTTACAGTGGCTGTTTTTCCATCAGTATATACAATTAACAGAATAAATACATCACTAAAAAAAAATTTTTGTGCCAGGGAGATCACCAGGATGAAGCAGGCCCGTGGGGCTGGTGGGACGTCTGGAGAGGCAGACGATGACGACTTTCAGGTCGTTCCTATAGAAAGCACCAGTGAGTAATGTGACATGCTCTAATTTGTTTGTACATGCTTTTGATTTGCCACAGAATAAAGAAATAAAAAAAAAAAAGCAGAACATCTGAAATGACAAGAGGAGGAGAGGTGTCTGAGGAGGTGCACCAGAAAGTATCTGCTAATATATTCTCGCTGTTCATTGGACTGTAGCCAACCTCTTAAAATATCTAATTAAAAACAATACAATAGCTTGACTTTGGTGTGCTATAAAATATTTGCTTAAATTTGTGGTTGCATCAAAAAACCAAAGCTGCGTGTCTTATGTAATAAATATGAAATGGATATTTATGTATACTAATTACTTTTATCAGTTTTTTAATTCAAATTATCAATTGGAGAGAGAGTGTCTTTTTTTTTTTTTTTTTTTTTTTTTTGGTTTCTGGCCA
>OMLM01010267.1:76560-119306 GCA_900302695.1 Helostoma temminkii | reverse complement strand
ACTAGCATTTGCCCTAAAAATACTTGTCTGATTTCAATATTTGATTTAGAGGCCAGACTTAAAAAATAAAACTATACTTTTAATCACAACCAAACAATTTTCTGCAGTTTTACTTGAGACTGCATCCACACACATACACAAAGGACCAGACACACACACTTGACACTGGCAGACAGCCAAACTGCTTGATGCTGACCTTCTTCTCCACCCCACAGCTGTTGCCAAATATGAGTCCATCTCTTTCTCTTTATCTACCACACTGACACACAGAAAGCTCTTGCAGCAATTCAGAGTAGAGTATTTCAACCTAGGGAGTCTGCAAGGGGTACTATCCACCAGAGAAATTTTCATTTTAAACACTAAATAGGAAGTGATAGCAAATAATCACACATGGACAAGCTTTACGCTACTCCAAACCTCTTGAACATGGGCGACTTTAAACTCATTACTGTTTTATCATAGTCAAAACACATTTATACCCCCAGTGAGTGTTTTCTATCTGTTCGCTGCTTCTGCTGCGCCTGCGTTATCCCTTTGAAACACTCCTGCCAACAGAAACATGAAGACTTAGAGCAGTTCACCTGTTTTCATTCACCTAATCCGAACTGTGGTTTTAACCCTGTGGGTGATCAGAGGAAAGAGAGGGAAAGAGAGATGACTGAACACCAGCTGGTTGTAATGGCGAACTCAGTGACCTCCATACTGGCACTTGAACAAACACAAACTGAGAGAAACAGGTTGCACACTGAAGGACTGGCAAATAATTCAGATTTCCCCAAGATTAAATGAAACAGTATGTCACTGCCAAACTGAACCAGTGAAGACTAGCCAGAAATAACAACGAAGAAGCAGAACAGGGATTGAAATATGCCAAAAAGGTTATGAGAACAAAACGGTGAGATTGGGTTAGATCTTAGAAGGAGTCACGCTGCAAGGAAAACTGTATTACATGTCATCCACAAACAGACAACACTACTGAACCACATGTCTAAATTTTTTATTAAATTAAGGCATTTACCTCCTCTGCAAGTATTTGACAGCAAACAATCACAGGGCAACAAACTAACTACAACCACTGTGGCTTTGTAAAGCAACAATTTGCCCAAACATGCATGTGCTCAGTTTTCCCCTTTAGTTGATATAAGTAAAGTTGAAGGGCTGCAGCCTGTGTTAGATCTAGAGAAGGAGTAAACAAATCACCAAAACCAAAAATTAACTTCAACCAGAAAGTGGTTCCTGATGAAGCACTAGAGCATGTGGTTATGTGCAAAGTCATTTTAAAAGGATAAACAAGAAAATGTGGGCAAGCTGTACCACAATGATTTTATTTGGCCGCCATAAATTTAAGATTTTTTAGCAGTTATCTTGAAGAGCACACTATGTGTTATATTATAACAATTCCAATGAAACAACTCTCTACACACTAATATCTGGGTCCATATAATCAGATATTTTAAAGACAGTGCTGATATTGACACCATTCAATAATTACAAGCTGTTCGTTGTCAGAACCAATGCACTTGCTGTTTATTACATAAAATGGCAAAGTGTCAAACGACATGTTTTCATTTTAAGTGCTGACTTCAGTCATCACAAATCCACCTCAGAAACAAAATATTCCACTCATACATTTTAGCCAACGTATCAGATTCATAATGTGCTGTCTATGGTTTTATTAAAGTGTATGAACAATATAAATTTTTGTGGTCAACCTGTACCTTCAGATGACATTACCAGAACTGAAAAACTCCACATTATGTCATGCAGGAGATCTATTTTTCTCTTATAAGTAGAGATATTTCAACAAAGGGGGTGTTTTAAAAGGTAGAGGGACACTTAAACATGTTCTTCCTAAATTAAAACTATAAAATCGGTTATTAGTCAAAAATAAACGTTTCCCGATACAATTGGTACAAGTACACGTGGTTTTAAACAAAGATATTTTAAAAGACAAAGTGATAGAGAAAATGTGTTTGCTCCCAGGCTGCAATGCAAATACATTTACCACCAAAAATTAGTACAGTATTTTGGCTTTTTAGGGAAGTTACCTTTAATGCAGCAAGTGATCCACTGACCAATACACAGTGTGGTAACACGACACAGTAGCTGTCAAACGATCGCGTTGACTAACACAGTTTATAAAAAAAATCACATGGGGTTTCCAGTTACAAAAATAAGTCGGTGTGCCTCCTTTGCTCAAATCCTTTTGTTGTCAGCGGAGGTTATATTAATAATCATACTCCGGCGATCATGCAGAGTCCTCAGAAAGAGACAAATATTCCACTGATAGCAGGTAATACATTTGTTAAGCAGCCGCTTCGGCAATAAAGAAAACTTAGGGTGTCTCAGCAATATAAAAAAAACAAAAAAACAACGGCTAATCGCAACGAAAACAATTTTGCATCCCAGTAACGTTAGCAAGCGGATTGCTATTAGCGTCACATTTAGTTCGACAACAAAGTTTATCCAAGTTGATATATTACACTCTGAATGGGTTTTTTTGTTGTTACGGCACAACAGCATGCCACTGGCATAGTTGGGATGGCTGATTGCTATAACGTTGATCGTGGCTAATCGTGTTAGCTGCTAGCTGCTATGCACATCTTGCTAGCGACCGCTAGCTAGCATAACCGTGCTAAGGTTAGCAGCAGCAATCTCAGTGACAGAGGACGGGCAGATAGTAACGTTGCCCTGAACAAAACAACCCGGCTAACTACCGTTATATCGCTATCAACACCCCGAGCCCGGTGATACAACCAAGAAGAGCCAATGTTTGTTCGAGCTGCTGAACACCGAGCCTAGCGAACGGGCTAGTTTTTGACTAGCTAACCATTTTGCGCCCGCAGGACCTGGTCAACCAGCGCCGTGAATCGGGACACGGCTGCCGAGAACACAGGCGAACAAGGCGGGCTGCACTCCACCTCTTGGCGCTTGTAAACCTGGCCACTCCGCAAACACATCCTGAGTTACACTCCGTTTTTCTCAACAGCACCTGGCAATATTGCTACGCCACAACCAGAAGCGTTTGCTTATTTGTGCATTTCTTACCTGTTACGGTGAATTGTGATCAATCGTATCCTCCTCTGCGGCGCTCTTCCCCCTCCTCGCTCCAAAATGGCGCCAATATGTACAGATTCAGTGCCCATGGGTGCAAACCATGAGCGAGTGTGCAGCGCCACCTATGGAGCGGGTCCGTGTGGGTCTGCCGAGCCCTTCAAGTGCAATGGTACCATCCTGGATGTGGACGTTAGCCTATAACTGGTTTAATAATTAATTTAGCTAAAACCACAAAAACTAAACGCAATTAAACAAAACGACTAATATTGAAAATGTAAACTTAAAAAAAAGGACCTAATATTGTTTAAAGAAAACGCCACACAAGAACATCTAACATCGCTAAGTGCCATTTTCACAGATACCTTCACTGCCTTGTTGGGTTCTGTACTGTATATTCGCTCTAAAATCGAGATCCAAGTTTTCCGACGGTACATGAACGCAGCAGCGCACCGTGTTTCAAATTGTCTCCAAAAATGAAAGGATAACACAAAACATTATGTACTCATTAGGATGGCATTCATGTCTTTACTGTGTGGACTAGTTGCTCATTAGTGCTATTCATATTTGAAAGCACCCCCAACCTATTACAGGGTGTTTTATGAAGTCAGCGTGCTTCTATTCAGGCACATTTCCCTGACGCATTTCAGTCTGACATGCAGCCACTCATTTTTTAATTTCTTTCTCAGCTAATCCATACGACATTTTACCTCCCAATGGCATCGCATCTGTTTCCCATTCACAGCCGCTGATGCTTTTCCTGCTGTCACTGATTTCCCTGAAAAGGACACGTTTGAACTACAAAACATTTTTGACACTAAAAGCAATAGATGTCTCACTCATCAGCTGCTTCATGTGTCTCTTTATGCTGGGGTTCTGTCAGGGGGAGCTACAGGGGGAGCTCCAGCACAAAGTTTCAGAGTTGCACTCTGCACTACACTGCAGAAAATCAAGACATCAAGCACAGTTGCTGCACAGAGATTTCCGCTCCTGAATGAATCTTGGATGCAGGATATTTTCTGGGAACATAGTCTGGTGATGGAAAAATAATATAAAAAATATAAAGTAATTAAAAATTCAATCCAGTAATTTGTAATTACATTTTAATAGGTATGATGGACCTTGATAATATTTTATTTAAGGTAGGTGGATGGGGAGTTTTGTAGGTTATATGGCAACTCAGTTGGAGCCTGTGCGCCCCTGGTTTCAATTAACCAATCAGCGCTGCATAAAAAGCAGCAGGGAGGCATTGGACTGGTTTCATGGCTCCAGGATGGAGGGGTTCCTGTCCACGTTTCCACCGTACAACGTCTACGGTAATCCGGTCTGCGGTCCCCCGGCTCAGGGCGGCAGCTGGGGAAAGCGAGAGGGCCGCTTCATTACGCCCCAGGGCCTCAACTACCTGGAGCTCTGCAAGGCCATCCTGTCCCAAGTAAACCCCAGTCTACCTCCTCCACTGAAGAAAGCAAACACGAAGGAGTGCGGCGTGCAAGTGAACGCCAAAGTGGATAAAACCGTTCAGTGCTCGCTGGGTCCCAAAACGCTGTTCAGCCTGGAAAGCGACCACTTTGAGTCCTCGAAGTCCCCCAGGAGCCCGGATCTGATCGCACATGACGGGAAGGCGCTGCTCAACACACCGCCGGTGAGCAACCTGCGCTTCCTGAGGCCGGTCTCCATCTACTCACCTGTGTTTGACCGGAGGATCTTTCTGAAGAAACTCAACGATGCCGCTGAAATTAAGGGAGAAGCTGGAGCCGCTGAACAAGCTGAACCCGAGGATGCTGAGGAGGATCATGGCGGTGGTGACACAGTGAAGGACTTCAAGGCAACTTTCCACCAGGCTTCAAGGGGCTCCAACTTCCAGGTGGGTTTCTGTGGTGAGGAACCCTGAAGAGGACCGAACTACCGTGGATTCACGTTAACTAATCTTGTTTTAGCGTTCACAAAGTCCAGAGTGGATCCATATGATCATTTAACCACGATCCACCTGAGAAGATGGATTTTCTGTGCACTGTGAAGCCTACATAGTTTTTATATTGAAAGTCTACCCACATGTGGATCCCGTGGGAACTTGCTGTGGCCATTAATTTACAATAAAGCACAACATTAAACTCCCTATAATCGCCTTAACTAAAGACCCTTAACATGTTCACTCATGTTGCTCATTTCCAAACTAGTTAGTCATTTAGTTTCATTTACAGACTATTTCAATATTGCCTTTAAAATACATTTAAATGCACACATTGTACAGTGATATAAATGGCTAAATAAATGTAAGTAGGTTGAAATAAAATGGATGATCCAAGTAAGACACATTACTTTTAGGACCCTTTGAGTTCAACTTTCTTTGTGCCAGTTTTGTCAGGCTGCTTATCCAGTATCTGACATGACATTTCTGGATTTCCAAACCTGGTGTTTTGTGTAAATGGTTTTATTCGGTGTGTGTGTGTGGTATTGACAAATCTGCCTACATCATACTATTGTCTAATTTTTTTTTTTTTGAATTTTAGTTCTTGGAGCAGAGGTATGGCTTTTTCCACTGCAAAAAGTGTAACATCCGGTGGGAGAGTGCTTATGTATGGTGCATCTCTGGAACCAGTAAGGTAAGTGGTCAGTGATTTACAATAATGTATGATTAACATGCACTACAATGTTTTTATTAATACTAATTCAGGGTCACTTATCTTGTCAGGTGTATTACAAGCAGCTCTGCCGGAAGTGTCAGGTGGGGTTTAACCCCTACAGAGTGGAGGCAATCCTCTGCAAGGTACACTTGTCTTGCTGAAAATTCAAATGCAGCAATATTAGGTTTCTTTTTTAGTCTCGAAGCTCGAAATATCCCTTCCATAATCTGTTCCTCGCTTGCTTCTTGCCCTCGCTTGCCTGCCTCAGGGTTGCTCTCAGACTTGCTGCAGCTGTGAGAAGAAGCAGCGACACATTAACATGAAGAGGCCTCACCGTCAGGACCTGTGCTGTCGCTGCAAGGGTATGAGGCTGTCCTGCGACGCCACCTACAGCTTCAAATACATCGTCTGAGCTGAACAGGGTGTTTGCTCTGGGCTAGTGACACAAATTCCTCACACAGACCTGATGGCATTTGTTATCGAGGTTGGAGCCACATCACTCATGTCTGCCTGTACACGTCACATGTGGAAGTTGCCCCCAGCAGCGGACTAAGATGAATGAATTCTCCAACCAGCAAGTTGAAGAGGGCCTAATCTCTGCCTTGATTGTTTGAGGCAACTTTCTCTATTAATTCTGGTGCTTAACTACACATGAAACTATTTTTGTAAGAATAAATAAAGTTATTGAAATAAACGGCACTGCATTTCAAAAGTGCATTTCAAAAATTCTTTCTTGTACTGAATTGCACACTGACACATGAGGCCTGAATATAACTTGGCACTTTAGGAGCTCTGGATCTGGTTTATCTCATGCTGCTTGAATGCAATTTCTGTGGAATAAAAACAAGCACTCACAAATTAAAATACAATGTTTGGCCTCAAAATGCATATGAAAAGCACAAAAAATGATTTTGATGTGTTTACTTTGACAGACTTGTACAGAGCATCAACTGAAAACAACTTCACAAAGGCTGTAAAAGTATTTACAAGGAGGGGACTACAGTCTTCATCTAAAAAGCTTTAAAAATGTGCGATTCTTTTCGTTTGGCATGCACACACGTTCTCCCACACACAGAAGGAAAAAAAAAACATACCCACATGAGCTTAAAGCTCCCTTTTGTACCTCATACAAATGTATCTTTCAGATAAAACTGTTTTGTTAATAAATATTTCAAACACTCCAGTAGTAGACAGAAGATGCATGCATGGCAGTTTGATTCCAGAGAACAATATAAAACCTAAGTCAAATGAGTGATAAGTGATCAAATATAAATAGGAAATATTTGTACAGCAAAGGACTGCTAGAGGGGAGACAGGGGAGTCACAAAAATGGCCAATGACAGGATGTGTTCAACTTCAGTAGTAGCACAGGTATTGTTTTGAACGATTACTGCTGAATGTCAGCATTTCAGATAACTACAAACCACACAAACATATGCTACAATGGTTGTGTGCCCATAACTAACAGTACAGAGAAGACAATATTTCAGTGTATACATGCACTATCCTTTTGGCATGTGAACACATACGGTCGATATGGTGTTACAGTGTGGGACAGTGAGAAATATACAGCGTGTACACTCACTAATGATGCTACAAACAGCCACAGAGGAGTGTATGCTGCGCATAGATATGCCATGATTGGTGTACCAATGTTTACAACAGTAATCAAAGGATAAGCTGGTTCACCGATACAGAATATAAACAGCATAAGGGCAACGTAAGGATTATGCTTGAATATTCTGCATCTGCTCTTTGTCAGATAGTCTTTCAGTCAGTCTGGAGAGGGCAGACTTTTAGGGAGCAAAAGGGACACCAGTGTACAGTAGAAAGCATTCAGCTGGGTCATGCATTGCACAGTTTCCTCCAAAGGAGATCTCAAAACAGTAGACGCAACAAGAGAGAAAAGTTACTCCAACTTTTGGCTTTTCCTTCTCAGTAAAAGCGACAACCTCTCCTCTCACAGTAACTAAACAAACAGTAAACTGCCTTCCTGTAACAGGTTTAAAAACAAATACCAAAACTCCATTTAGTGCAATAGGAAAAGCTCTACCAGTGTAGTTCCCTCACTGTCTCTGGTGCTACTACCAGCAAACTACATCCATTCCTGAAGGAGGCAGCGGCAGTCAAGTTTAATCAAGTCTTGTGTTCCTCCGGGAAGCAGGTTAGAAATCCAAGCTAAGAGCTTTCACAAGTCCTCAGGTGCAGAGCAGATTACATTCTGAATGACGACCCTCAAGCAGGACTTTAACTAGGAGCACAACAACACGAAGCAAAGCTCTCGCTCGGGTAGACTCAAATTAAGTCGTCTTTATAAACGTGCACCA
This sequence comes from Helostoma temminkii, assembly GCA_900302695.1. Taxonomy (NCBI): domain Eukaryota; kingdom Metazoa; phylum Chordata; class Actinopteri; order Anabantiformes; family Helostomatidae; genus Helostoma; species Helostoma temminkii. The sequence continues at coordinate 111,301 of OMLM01010267.1, read as the reverse complement.
GTTTGTATTATCCAGTGGGTTCAGTGATACATGATACACCTCATTATATCAGTGACAAAGTTCTTAAAAGTGTAAAATATTCAGGTATGTCTGTTATCTTCGCTGTATTCAGATTCAGAGATCTGAAGGTTGGTCATTTATAGTTGATTTCAGGTGTCTGGATTCACAGAGGTCTAAGCTCCTTAGGTCCTCTAGCATAGTAAGTTTATGTCTCAGGTCTGGACGTCTGATGGTTCAGCATTCAGGAGCCCCCCTGCTTTCATAAGGGGCAGGGCAGCCTGCCCCACCTTCCCCAGGTAGCGAGATAAGGGTGTAGCAGCGTTGCCAAGGGAGCAGCAACAACCCCATGCTGCAGCCTTTCCTGGAATGGTGGGACAGGGTGGCTGAGGTGGGGGTGGGGGAAGGGATGAGGACGAGGCAGGGCCATGGGTTAAGACTGTGTCATGGCTTAAGTGTTTGTATGGAGAGCGGGGGAAATGGGGAAGATGTGACCCCAGAGGGGGAAGGGGTGATGTATCTGCATCCCTGTGTGTGAGTAAGGTGAGTTCGGAGGCTACAGTCGGGAGTGATTTGGATGCAAGAGATTGTTTGTTGCTGTGTGACTTTGACAGTGGCGAACTGTGTGATAAACGGCCTCTGAAAGGATAATAAAGGTTGGTGTTCTCACTGAGATAACTCTTCCTTGGCTCTTGTGTGTGTGGCAGTGTAAAATCTTGTGTTTTTGAGCAGCTATGTGATAAGAAGAGGTCGTGAGGTTTGGGGAAATCAAGCAAAGGTGTATCAGAGACTACAGTGGATGAGGATGAGGAGAGCAGAGAAAGTGCTGGGTCATGACCTAAAAATGGTTCTGATTCTAGTGTTGAGCAGGGTGGTAAGGTGGTAACTGTCTGGAGTTGTGCAGGCGGGGCAGCAGACACACTGGAGGAGGGAGGGGCCAGGTATGTGGGTGCTGGCTGTCCTCTGTAAGAGCAGGCTGAAGTGGCAATGAGGGACATGGAGGAGGCTTTGGAAGGGTCAGTGGATGCAGTAATGGTGGAGGTAAGGGTGGGGGGCTCCTGAGTTCCTGTCAGAGGCTTGTCGCGGAGGCGCTGGAATCGGGGAGGTAGGTTGTGACGACCCGGTAACCCTGGGCGCGGCGGATCATGTCGCGGATTTCCCCATTGAGTTCCAGCAGCTTGGAACAGATCAGGCTCAAGTCCTGACGGGAACCAACAAGGGCAATGGTGCCGGTCTGGCCCAGTGTCTGGTGGCGAAAGTAGACATTCAGCAATGTCTGGACCTCGCTCTCTGAGCCGCCACCAAACACTCCGCTGGGCCACTGCCTCCTGAAAACAAGAGAGAAGGTGTAATTGCCATTTTTGGAAGGCTGCTGAATTTGGAGGGAGTGAGAACTTTATTGAAATTAGTCATTGACTGGTTTGGATTACATTTTTATTCATTTTGAATAACAGCAGTTTGTGTTAAATATAGAAAGCAACTCTACTATCTGATCAGACTCTTTCCTACTAGAAGAAAGTCTTGGAGTACTAAATGTTATACTGGGACATGTTGATGTAATGTGGCTAATGTTACTGAGTCACTCACCGGCACTCCTGTATATAGCGCACAGCTTTGGTGAACTCGTGGTTCTTAAGGCACTCAAGTATGGCCTGCACAGCTGCCTCTGAGGTGGGGAAGCTGGGCACAACCATGGCTGCCACCTGGGTGGCGTGTGCGTGAGTGTGAGCCAAGTGTTTGTGTTCCAGGTCACTGGCTACAGCCGCCTCCGCTGCCTGGAGGCTGGTCTTCAGATCAGTGAGCTCTCGAGACATATTCAGCAGCTACGAAGTGGGAGGACACAGATGCGCAATGTGTAAGCTTTTCATCACAGAAAGAACATTCATATTATCATCCAATTCTTCTGGTTCTTTTCTGATCAACTTTTATCAAGTTTGCATATGCACAGCAAGACAGTGCAAAGATAGTGGGAGGATAAAAGAAGAGAACATTTAATCCCCATATGTAAAATTATTACATTCATGTAAAACTAACATAACATGAAACAGAATAAGTACTGTAAGTAAGTTTCCACTGCTGTTTGTTTGACTATATGTTCAATTCAACACATTTGTGATAAGATAAAGAACAGCACTGTTTGCCATGCTTCCAAAGTAAAGGTGGGAGTGGGAAAGAAATCTTACTACCAATCTGCTGCATGTACAGGATTTACAGTAACTAGGTTACAACCACAGTTAGCATTGACAAGTTTGAAGACAAATAAAAAATGTTTGTGTTTAACAAATTAAAAATCCTTTTTTTATGTTTAGCTAACAAGCATCAAAGGCATCTTTTCACAATGAACAGTGTTTTTATTTAATATATTTTATTCTGACCACAGATTGTTTGCATAGTGAAACTTGTAACATAGACCAATGCAAAAAACTGGTGTGTTGAGAATGTAAGTAATGTTTTTGTTTTTTTCTATGAGTTATGATTTGGCTCACCTCAGGCACTGAGCTGATGGCATGAACTTGACCAATAAGCGAGCAGTAGGACTGAAAGAGTAGGAGAAGCTGGAAGTGCAGCTTGTAGAGCCTCTGACAAAGCTCCAGTTGCTAAAAGATATTAAAGAAGGAATAGGGTCAGCAGGAGAGAACACACAGACACAACAATCCAGTCAAACATTCTCAAAAGTACAAACCACAAATTAACACACACGCACAAGAATAGAAATAACATGAGTAGCAGATTGACTTGTGCAAAAGTGAATTAAGGAGTTTATTTTAGAGGAAACTAAGGCAGTGAAGTAAGAAATTAGAAAACTTACGGCAAGAGACTCCATTTGCTAGACAGCGAGAGAGCATGTTAGGGCATCAGAGTGAGGTCAGAGGAAGACAAAGCATCAATCAAACACATTCACTGCACAGCAAAATCCAGCTAGCAAGAATTAGTCAGTGTCTAAAACTCAACAACTTACAATTTCACCATGGGAAAAAGGGTTAAAAGTCAAGAGAATAACCCACACAGCAATCATGCAAACAGAGCAATTTCAATGTGGCAAAGAAGCAAAGAGGTAAAAGAAACAAATACATAGTACAAATAAAAAAGTTATATGTTACAGATCTGTGCTTTTAAACTCCAGATATCCGTTTGTTACAGTAAATAATTTGTAAATAACATGCCTGTACCTTCTCCTCTGAGTCTCCAGGTTGACAGGTGACAACACTGTCACCAGGGCACCTGGGAAATGTGTCCTTACAGTTCCTCAACCACTGAAAGGACAGAAACAGAGGTGATAAGAATGGGAAAAGAGGAAAGTTGGTCAAAAAAGTGCTAATTACACATTTGCATGAAAAAACAAATTTGTCTAAAATGTGCAGAGTTCAGGTTACCGTTACAGCAGCCTCCTCTCTGGTGTTGTATGTATCTAGGTACTCCTGCAGCTCCAGTGCACTGAACTTCATCTTTTCAAGGAGCCCATAGGACATAATCTGGAAAGAGCAACAAGCAGAAAGGTGAAGTTGAAAAATGAGTTCAGTGTATTTGACTTCATTAACTAATTCAACAGAAATCTTATTACCCACTGTTTGCACAATACCATGGGCTGATTGAATAAACATGCTGCAATAATGCACAAGTCAATTTTGCCTGCCAGCAAAACTCACCGTGTCTGCATCAATATAGATTGTGGGACAATCTGAGCATGTTGTTAGCATCTGTGAGGACCTGAGGAACTTTGATCCAATGCCCCGTAAGCCCTCTCCAAGGTATGTAGCAACATCAGTAGTCAGGGTGCAGAATTTACCCTGGATGTTCTGGACACAAAGAGGAGATTTTATTGATTAGTTCACTGTTATATATTAGTGTATGCAATATATTCATGTATGTAAATCCCACTGGGTCTTAGAGTTTCACAGGAAAAAAGTCACAAATATAGCAAAGCATTTACCTTAAAGAGAGATGAGAAGACTTGAAATGTGTAGACGGCACAGGACCCATCTGTGTCTGTCACAAGCTGGTTGATATGACAACGCCATGCCTCCTCAGCGTCGTCACACACTGTGGGTTGGAAGGCTGCCAAGATGGCGGAGAAAAATGGAGAGGGGGGAGGGGGAAAACCAAGGTCTTCCAAGTCATCTACATCATCGCGTAAACTATCGTCATGGAAATGGAAAAAATGGGGCACAAAGGAAAAAAGACATAGAGATTATGAGATAAAATGGCCGGAAATACTGAAACAATATGTAAAACACAAATTGTGAAAACAAAGATCAAATGCCAAACTTAACAAATAGGGATATAAAAATAGTATAATTAATATTAGTCACATGGCACATGAAAGTATTTATTTACTATTAAATAAAAATGTCTGTGGAAACAATATTCTATACTGTTTCCTGTACTTTTGCTCTTGTCTGTCACACACCTGGGAAGACAGTTGTGATCTAGAAAGTCCAGCGGTGGCTGGCAGTAGTCCAGATTGGGCAGATGATCTTGAGGTTGCCCTGGTAAATCTAGGGTGAAGCTCTCACCGCAGTCTGAGCCGTGAGGGAGCTCGTTGGTGCTCAGTGACAGTTCGTCATCCTGGGCTTGCGTTTCCTCATCCTCACCACACACCCGCACCTGGGGAGAAAAAGATATTACATTTTCTTAATGTATCTGTGTAAATATGTAAATATGTACAAATATATATGTATATAAATATGTAATATTCCTCACATGTAGGCCACTATGATCATCAGGGAGGGCTCCCTGGCCAGGTGTAGTTGCAGTGAGGGATTGTCGGTCAGCCGATGTGTCATAAGAAGTAGATAAAGAATCTGTGTGATTGGTCTCTTCTGATGGAGAAGGGTTAGTCTGAAGGCAGACAAGAAGGCAAATCGTGACTACTTGATTTGATTGACTTAATCAGTCAAACTGGTCATTACAGTAAAAGATAATTAAGTTTTTCAGGTTACACTGTTGCATTGATCCAACAATAAAAGCTACGCACAATCTGAGAGTGAGAGAGACTCTGGCTAGTTGAAGACTCCTCTTCCTCTGAGGACTCGTCTGAATCATGGGGGTCCTCATGGCCTAGGCTCGGGGTGCTGCCTGAGTGCTGGCTCTCTTCCAAAAGGTCACCCAGCTCTGTACTGTCCAGAGATCGCCGACGCACGCCCCAATTAAAGTTATCAACAGACTCACCCTAGTTTGAAAAACACACACATACACATTGGAAGACACAGCCATGACAATAGCAGCAGTTAATTTAACTGCTGTATAATCAATTCATGTTAATTTTCAAGACAATGAATAGTTGCTGTCTAAGAGCATCCGAGGACAAGCACATGATGCAAAATGAACGGTTACTCATGGCATGAAAATATGCTGGAAAGGCTGCTTGCATACAACATGATAGTTCTTTTCCATAAAGACTATACAGTGTCATTTTTCTGCTGCACAAACAGCAATGTTGTCAGAAATGTAGCTTTGCAACCAAGCTGTGAATGCAAAAAGGAAGCATTATTGTTCAGTGGGAAACACAGGAGCCAGCAACACAGCAGGGCTAATAAAAGCTAACATACGTGCTCAGTTTAAGAGACCTTACCTGGAGCTCCTAGGCAGCGAGGGGAAGAGAGAGAGACACAGAGTTAGAAAGAGAGAGAGACAAGAAGGATGGGCAAAGAAATACCTTTCAAATGTATTGATGTTAAAGACAGACAGCCAGAAAAAATTAAACACCAATAAAGATGACAGGGAAGGAAAGAGACTTATGTGTGAATCTCACCTCTCCATCCTCCAGCTCCACATCCAGGAAGTCAAAGTCCCTGAAAACCCTGAACTGCTGCTCACTAGCAGTGTCATCTAGGGTGTCCTCTCTGGTTCCCCCCTCCTCTGACGAGACACCACTTTCCCGCACCTCCATCATGTCCAAGTCACCACACGATGAGAAGATCACCTGAGGAGAAGGAGCAAAGATATTTACACTCGCCAAACACAACTGGTAAAAACATCATCTTCCTTCAAATTTCCTTAATAATAATTAGTGTTATTTTCCATACATATCTGGACGAATTGGTGGAGTAAAATGCAAGCAAATTGCTTAAAATAAAAGTGTCTTTAAACAAGTAGGAAGTACAGTCAGAATATAATAAGAAACGGGAAGTAGCTTACAGATGGGTTCTTGGTAAGTCCAACTTCTTGTCCACAAAGGGACAAAACATTCACCAGCTTCTCTCTGGTTCTTTTCTGTATGCAGGAGGAAGAAAGTGAGAAATAAAAGATCATTAATTAAAGAGCAAACACACACAAACTAATTTATTCCATGAATTTAGCATTTAAAGAGTTTTTGCTTGTGTAAATGCATAAACATAGTACATGGTGACACCTTTATGTAGGTCTAACTCTACCTGAGATAAGTGTGGTCGCCTCCAGCTGACAGGCACCAGGATAGTGTTGGAATTGGATCCAGAGGAAGTGGATGAAGTGCTGCGGGTTACAGCCATGGCTCTGGCTTTTCCCTCTCGTACACCTGAACCCTGGAGCTCGTCAAACCGACGCCCAATAACTGGAGTCTGTAAAGAAAACAATTCATAGCTTATGTATTTTAAAAATTATTTTAAGATATCGTACAGTTAAGTATCCATTTAAGAATATAAAGCAACAACTTTTAGTTTTGTTCCTTTCTCACCTCAGAGATGTCAAAGGTGAAGTCAAGTGTTTTCCCAGGCAGAGCCTTGGCTGAACCGTCCCACACTCTGCTGACCTCTAGGTTGGAAAGGTCACCTGGCGTGTGGCCATACACTGGATGGACTAAGCTGGCAGAGCGCGAAACCACAAGCTTTAAGATGTTCAAAGCATCCTTCCAGTGTACTGTCTGCAAAATCATATTAAACATGTAGTATAAAATATTGAGCAGTGGACACTTGATAGCACACATATATGTGGAACAAGCTTCATCTAACTCAAACACAAAGAGCCGTGGGACAAATACCTGGACAAACTTCTCAATGGTCTTCGTGACATCAGCATTGAACTGTTTGACTTGTACAGCAGAGAGGTCCATGTGGCTGAGCAGACAGTAGATGATCTGGAGGAGAGATTGCTGCATACTGGGAAGCCCCTTATCCAGCAGCTAATAAGTGTAGGTGTACACACAGTGAGTGACAAAGCACAAAATAAATAGATTTTGCTTAAGTGCTAACTTTCAGCAAAACAACATGAAACTATCCTCCAAAAGTTAATATTCTAAAATTGAATTAACCTAATACTTAAAGTATTGTAGTTGTAGATACACTGGTAGAAAGATAATAATAATAATATATATTCATCAGCACTTACCTCAGCCATGTAGGTGACCATGTTGAGTGTGATGTCGGAGAAAGCTTCATGAAGGTAGCGGCAAACCACACTGACCCAGGAGAAGGGATCCCGTGTGTAGGAACGTGTCTTATAGAGAGTCATCACATGAGCCAAATGGGACAACTTTGTGTTTTTCTCCTCCAAACATACCTGAGAGAGAAAGACAGAAGGAGAGGAGACACACTTTATGAGGAACTTTACATGATTTATTTCAGTTCAGAGAAATGCTTTAATACCTTTTCAAACCAATTCCCAAAATAAATAAAAATACACCAAAGGAAACTTCAAGTTATTAGACTAAGCTCAAGTAACAAAATGTATTATTATACCTGTGCGATCCTCTCAGCACTCTCCTTGCAAAACTGAGTTGGGTGGCCAAAGTGCTGAACCAAGTGAGGCAGCAGACACAGCACATTCAGTGGGAAACCTTCACAGAGGAAATTCATTAACCTTCAGTACAAATAAAAACTATATTTTTTGCCATTGACTGACTGAGGTAACATAATTCTAAAACATCTAGAAAGTGATACAGGCTGAATATTACAGTCTGCAGTACCTACCTATAGACTGTGAGCTGTCTACAACAGGCACACGGGAGACTGGTGTGAGCTGGCAGAAGAGCTGCAAGGTGAGGTCAGAAGTGGATGTGGAGGTAAAACCCTTCAGCAAAAGTTGCTGAATTCCAGAGAACCCACTCCAATTCAGCTGAGCCTGAAGCTTCTCCAGGCGCTCGCGGTTCTCCGCTCTGTCTAATGGCACCTGGGAAAAAAAATATTTTTGGTAACTGAAGCCAGAAGCTGGTAATAATATTTAGTGCCTGCCATTGTGAAGATCTGCAATATTTGTATTTGGTTTGTATTTGTTTTTAAAAGCCAGAAAAAGCATCAAACAATCATTAGCCAGATGCTAGAACAGCTGACAGCTGTTTCTGCCTTATATATATATAAACAGTACAATTTTAGTACTGAGTAGCATAGTCTTCAGTAAAATGTTTGCACTCAAGTTCTACTTTTGTGCATCTCTGCCGCTGTTTTTACAGTTTCCCTCTGAGATCAGCATGTTTCATCTTATCTACCTTTGACAGTAGCTTGTGAACGAGGCGAAGTGACATTTGATATTCAAACTCAAAGTCTGACTCCATAAGTGATACTGCCACCCAGAAGACTGTAGCCAGAATTGTAGAAGGATGGGAAACATGGGCAGGATCTGATAGCACACTGGGATCAATGCGATTAGTTGAAGATGTGCAGGAGCCGGGGGTTCTTCCTGTTCGGGCGAGGCCATGGCTGTTGCAGGCCTGTAAGTTAAAAAACAGATAACAGATTTTTGTTACACTACTTCAGACACACCATCTAAGACAAAAACACAACAAAAATAATAAGGGCAACACTGCAGTCAAAATACACACATAGAAAGCCAAACAGTATAGCAGTAAAGCATTATACACCCATCAGGCATAACATTGCCACCATCTGTATAATCTAATTTAAACCAAAACAACAGCTCTGCCACGAATTCTACATTTATTTTTATATAGTTATAATGTTTCAGTTTTTAAGTTGAAACAGTCAGAAATGTGATAATTCTACTACATGTGCATTATTAAGGTCATTGTGGTAAGGGCATGTTTTGGCCTCTCTATTTAAATGAATGAGGGGTTGGAAACAGTAGATACACCGTATGTGCAACAGACAACACAATTATACATTTTATTTAGATTTACCAGTGTGTATTTACAGTAGGTACCTGTAGTGTTATAATTTTTTTTATTTGTTTTGTTGACCAGAGGGCAAGTTTTTTTTAGGTGTTCTTTTTATTTAGGTTTAGAGAACTCTCAAATTCAAGGAATCTTTCACAAGTCTCTTTAAAAGTATCAGACTATGTGTCTTTCTCACCTGTATGCGATCCAGAGTTGCACTGCGAGGAGGATCACTCGACTGGTTGCCACACTCGCCAAACTTCTTGGGAACTGAATAGGAGCGTTGGTGACGCTGTGATGACAGACCAGCAAATCCTGGGCCAGGGAAGTTCAACTGACCCGTGCTCTTTCTGTTCATAAGTTTATCACTAGTAACAAAGTCTGGTGAGGATGTCCTGTGAATCAAATGCGGCAAAAAGTAATATTTAGCATGTGAATATAATTACACCTGTTTAATAGTTGTCCCTGTGTCAAATTACTAGCATAATTGCATTAGCTGTAGGTGGCTAAGAACAGAAGTATACCTGGTTAGAGCTGCCATAAGGTCAGTGTTTTTCAGACATTCTGCTAGATTCACCACCACTGACTCCAGCGTTAACAGCACCTCCATCACATAGCCCTGAAACACACATGACATGAGCATGAACACTTTACCTCTCATATGTATTCAAATCAAACAATTTCATTCTCACTCTTACCTGCACCTCATCTCCATGTTCTCCCACCACCTCAACAAGACGTGAGACCAGGTCAGAGACAGCGTGGTTATTGATTGGCTGTTTGAGGGCTCTGAAAATTTGGAAAGAGCGCCCAGCATAGTGGCGTGAGGAGCTGCACAAAGCCGTCTGTAGAGCCACATCACTCAGCTGCTGCTCCAAGTGGAAGTCTGTATATAAAGAGGGTACAAACACACATCAAGGTACACACAGACACACATGCAGGTTTGTTCCAGCTATATTTTTTGAAGATAACAGTTATGAAATAATTCAATAGGTTGGATTTTTCATTAAGTCTGGAAAATGGCTTTTAAAAGAGGGCTTTAAACGAATCATTTGAAAATGAAACATATATTTTCACATTAATGCTGCACTTCAATATACAGAATTTTGGAAATAAATATGAGCAGTTTCTCACCAGACTTGGACTCCTTGAAGACAGAGATGACGTGGCGTAGGAAGTTGGAAAGCTGCTCTGTGCTCTTGGAATTGGGGTTCTTTGGTGTGATGTCCTCATGCACCCACAGCGGCCCAAATGCTCTGAGCAACAACAACACAGTACTCCAGGCACTGTATACCCGCCACCAGTAGCACCACATACATGTTACACAAGCACTACAGTGACACGGCCACACACACACATGCAATTCACAAACGCAATAATCTGTATGCTAAATGCACCACTGGCACATTTAGAACTTTAGAACAAAAACAGGTGTACATACCTGGTGGACAGAAACTCAATGAGTTTGTTTGTCTTCTCATCAGTCTCATTGGGTGTATCTTCAAGGTCCTCCAGGTCATCAGGTGTTACAAGGGGCAAATTACCAACACTTCCCGCAGTGCTGCCCCCACCAAGACTGGCAGAGGAGGAGTTGGAAGTGGAGCTGAGGCCAGAGTCTGCCACTGGAGATGCCTGCCACTCTCGTAGGAAGTCAGGCGCATCTAAAAGAACATGACGATAGAGAATACCAAATTAAGTACTATTATTATATTGCTCTGCAGCTCTATCATGTTGGCATGTATTGTACTATGTTATCATGTTGTTCTTCCATGTGAAAACTGATTTGTTCATTTGGTCATCGTGGTCACACTGGTAAGTGTCACAGGATTAAAAAATTGTATATAAACCTTTTGTTTTTTTCTACTTACGTGACTGCTGGTACTCTGTGTGGTAGCTGGACTTAATGGTGAGTGTCTTGTTGTCACTAATCTCCCTCGTCAGCATCAGAACTGAGGCTATTACCTGTAAAAACCAAAAGGGGAGTTCTTTAGTGATTTGTGACATTTGGCTAAAGCCCTACAGAATTATGCTTTGAAGCATTTACTGTCCATTTTCACTATATGAAATATGATGTTAATTCAGGCCAAAATGCTATAATGCTGACACATATTGGAATCCCACTCTGACCTGGAAGTTGTTGTTGCAGGAAAGGGCAATGAGAAGGTGGAGAAGCAGACGTTTGCTGTGTTCATAGACCTCTGGTCTGTAGTGGTCCAGACCTGCCAATAAAATACACAACAACAGGATCAGGATTCTGCATCCAAAGCAGAACAAATTATATCGTAACAGGAGGATGCAGGTAAAAACACTCCAAAATAAGTGTCTTAGTGATTTATTTCTATTACTTTTAACCTTTTATCGCCTGATACTGATGCTAACATTTATCTAAAAAACATCTGTCTTTAAACATCGCTAGATTGTTGCTGTGATTCAGAAATGTTGGTGTAGAGTTTCTTAAATGCCCACTTATGCATGGGCTTTATTGTGCATCATTAGTTGCTCACAACTACCAGCCAGGGAGCTTGTTTTTGTCTTAGTACGTCATTAAAATATATATAAATCAAAACTTCATGTGCATGTATGATTTGATGATAATGAAAAACCTGAGCTTGGGTGTTAGTATGCAGAGTATTACATGAATAATAATACCTTTGTGCACAGCTGATGGGGTAGATGTTAGATAATCCTTTGGTAAGAAATGCAGGACCTGGGGAATGTGTCTGTCTACGTATGTGACACTAGAGAATGGACTGTCCTGAAATGCACGTCTATGTGGGATGTTGATAAAATGTCACAATGTCACAACTTGACAAGTGGAGACGTCACAGAAAATTCCTACGCATATTTTGTGTGTATTGTGTGGAGGTGTAAACACTTTGTTTGTAAACACACTGGAAATGATTCTTATCTTTTTGTTAGCTCCTCCCTGTGTTCCCTCATGGGAGATTTTTATACAATACTGCACCAAAATTATCTTGCCAAAAAACTGACGCAACAGGTTTTGTATTTTATGCATGACATTTAGGGCTATGCGTGTCTTCCTTCTCCTTTCTCTTATCAAAACTAATACGGAGAAAGCGCATACCAGGAGCCATGAGTTAAGTGCATGAAGTCAGGCGAAAGTGTTATGAAAGCCTACCCAAAAACAGGGCATGTAGTAGCAGGGGCAGGTGTAAAGCCCAGTCTTCTCTCACACTGTGGTCCACCACCATTTCAGTCATAAAGATTACTGCTATGTTACACCTGTGGACAGAGACATGCAAGTCTAGTGAGAGCACAATAAAAAACAACAATATTTGCGATGGGATGGTATACTGACTGGTGTAACCATTCTTCAAAGCATGAGTTAGTGCAGTCCTTTCTTAAATCAAGTCAGAAAAATGTCAAATGCAAGTACATCCAGATAAAACCAGTATCCTTAACCTGTTTCACCTATTCAGTTGACATAAAGAGGACCTGCACAAGCAATTTATGGTACAAAAACAATAATTTCCAGAAAATCCTTTTAGTCAAGTGTACCTGACATTATCATTCAAGTTGCATCATAGAAAACAATTTTTGTCCATCCTGTTTCTGGAATTCTGGATAAATTCTGGGTGGAGAAATGTATTGGGCTGCTAATAAACCTTCATTAATGTAATATAACAGTCAGTTCTGCTGTAATACATGGTAAAAACAGTGCACACATCTAACCTGAGACTCATCTTTTACTCATTTTGAATAATGATTTTTAAGGTGTCGAGTGAGAAGGAGAAGATAAAGTAGTAAATTCCTTCTAACGTGCATTCCTTACATAGCAGAGACAGAGCAAGCTGGCTAGGTTTCATTCTGTGCTGAAGTTTATCAGACCACGTGGGAGTAGGTTTGACGAGTTTGCGAGAGAACATCTTGATTTGCTGTTCCATCTCTGGATCTGATTTCTGTGTATGTTTTTTTTTATTGTTTCAGAGTATACTGTCAGTACACTGTGCATCCACTATGTTATGTCTGTTTGTGAATACCTATGCAGCGGTCCCCTAGGTGTGATAGTTTCTGGAAGGTAGTCGACCAGAGGAGCCCAGCAGCCTCCATTAGCAGGCATAGGTAATGGCTGAGGACGGTTAGTCTCCAAAACACTCAGCAGCCACCCGGCATATGGAGGAAGTGGGTCACCTACAAAACACACCAAAAAGTCGTTAATATAAATATCTGGACGCATGATATTTCTCTGTGATAGCTATCCATTCATGATCATAGACCTTAAAATCCTCACAAGCTAATAATAAAGAAGTGACAAATGGTTCATGTTACGGCTACTTACAAGCCACTCCAAAACCAGCTCATTCAAAACATCTGGTATTCCAAATATCTTCAGAGTCAACTAGAGTCCAGGTCTGGTTATTTTCAAGGCCAGCAGCTTTTAAAACTATAGTATAGTCCTAAACAGTACTTCGTTTATTTGGACATGCCTGAGCATTTCTTGGCTTAGCACTATACAGTATAATGAAAATACTGAAAGAATGAAAAAAAAACATCTTTTTGTATATTTGACAAACGTGAATTTACAAAGTTAAAAAGTGGTTGTTTGTTTTTGTGCCATAACCATCCTAGCACCTAACCAACAACAACAAATTTATCACCCTTAAAGAGAGACCATGTTAGCTGGTTTCCTCTGATTCCAGCCTTTATTTAAAGCTATGCTAGCTGGTTAGTGGTGGTGCACTAATTACAGGCACAGAGACATCAGCTAGTTTGAATTTGCTTACTTTCTATAATAAAGTGACTTCGCCTATAATGAACTTTTTCAGAGAGATACAACATATTGTTGATTTTTGAAGAGAAACAAAGCAAATACAATCCCTACACAAATTAGACACTAGACTTTTGAAAACGTTACACTGTTACAAAATAGGAAACATTAATACTAAGTCAATATTAATTCTTAAAGTTCTACAAATAACTATACATACTGAGACAGATATATTTTTTTTTAAATGCTTGTCAACATAGTTGCCTCAGGCCTAATGATGACTTAATAATGGTTAGAGTGTCCCCTACTCAGACATGAAAAGTCCAGTTCTTGAGAAATTGACCCATTGCTGCACTTGGCTGGTCACAGCCCTGCTAGGTCACATGAAGACTACAGCAGCAGACTCATGCCTGGAAACCACCCAGCACAGATGCTTGCTAAAGATAGACAATCACAGAGGTCGAGGTTTTATCTGCGTCATAGACACAGTGGTGGGACTTTGCTGGAATCAAAATAAAATCACCACAATATATGCATCAAAATTTCAAATTCACTAAACGAGGCATCCAGCTATACACTGATGTAGGTAGGAGAGGATCAGCGATCTCTTATGTGATTAAAGTGATGAACATCGTAGCGCGTCAGGAAGAATCCATGTCCTAGAGCTCTTTACAAATAACTGAGTCCCTGTGGGCTATGTGTGAGAACATACTGTACAAGTCCAGCAAGTTTGGAAATTCAAGACAACTTACTCTTTTCATCCTCGTATGAGCCTCCGGAGCTGTTGCTGTAGCGGGATTCCAGTCTGTTGTGAGCCCTGGCCCTGCTAAAAGACATTAAAAATGAAAATTTGAGTTTAATAGTAATAAATATAATAATAATGACATACATTCCCTTAGGGAAATTGTTATTGCACAGCTGCATATAGATGATAACAGTACTAGGGGTTTTGTTGTCTTGTCCAAGGACACCACAACATGAGTCCAGGAGGAATCAGGGGTCAGATCACTGACATTAGGCTTTATGGAAGACTGCTCTGTCTGCTAATCCATATACTGTATATATGTAATTAAATATTACTTGTTATATGTAATTTAGGGTCTTATTTGATGTCTGATATGATATGTCAGACATGAAGCTTAGTAAATACATAAAAATGTATTAATACTGACCGCTCTTCATTCTCTCTGACCAGCTTGTTCTCATCTGTGTCTGGCAGGTTATCCTGACCAGCCACCACAGTGTTGCTGCTAGAAGTGGTGCCTGCACACAAGAAACATTAGAGATAGAGACATCTGTCACATAACAAGCTGCCAAGTTCAACCTGGCAGTCAGCATCGAGATGAAAATATTGTCATAGAATAAGACAGGAACTCTCACCTGTTTGTGAGGTGGAGGCTTTGTTGCTGGCAGCGAAACGGTAGAAGGGAGGGTTGTCGCAGTGCAAGACCACAGGATTGACTGGGTCAGTCTGCTGCAGCTCAAACAGGAGCTCCTCCATAGTCTGGATGGTGTTGTTGCGACACAAGTAGATCACTACCTTCTTAATCTAAAACAGATAGAAATTATAGAAAATTAACTGCACATTAACTATGCATATTTTTGTATTTGTTATCCTACAATGTAATATGTAACCAGGCATCTGTGTGTTAATTGTGTATTTAATTAAATTTTACATTATTTTACCAAGAAATTAGGTGTGTACAGACTAAACTTACATAAGGAAGCAGTGTGGTGTCACTGCTGACGCCACACAGGCTGATAAGGAACTGCAGAGTGATCCGTAAGTTGTTGCTCCACCTCTCGTTGGACACCAGAGCATTCCAGGCGTTCTCAATCTCTGGGCCAGGAACCTCATCTCCATACTGAATGAAAATAAACAAATACAGTTGAAAGGAAGAAGATATCACTGGGAAAAAAAAGTGGTTTCACAAACAAGCACAGACATGGCTTCCCACCTTTGCAGTCATGAACATGAGGTTATTGAGCACCAGCGAGGTTGCCTGCAGGGAGCCCCAGCCATTACCCCTCAGACTGGGACCCATTCCCTGCCCCTGCCCACGAGGTTCTTCCTCTGGAGTGCAGGGGCTTGATGCAGGGGGTAGAAGTCCCGTGTCCACTAGCTCGATGTTACTAAGCCAGGGCAGGAGGTAGGACAGCATGATCTGTCTGCCGTTAGGGTGGGTGGTTGGGAAACGTTGGCTCACCTCTGCATAACCAAAAAAATATCAGGTGTATAATGCCTTAGGAGTCTTCAGAATTCTTTAAAGGTTTTCAATAACAGAGGTAAGTAATGGGTGAAATGTAACAAAATAATTCAGAGAAAATTGTCTGCTTCACTATATAACCTAATATCGTAACAAAACAGCATTATGGAAGCACCTCTTCTTCATTAATTTGATATGAGTGCTGCTCCTACATAATAATGAGCCATAAAATGTTAGGGAAAGAAGTTGACTTGCACTGTTCTCTACCAAATAGGGACGGTTATCATTATATTATTCTAGTCCAGGTCCTGTTGCTTGGACTTTGTAATAAAGTATTCCAATATCTTAAAACCCAAATCAAGAACTTACCAGAGAAAAGAGGCAGTGTGAGCTCTGGGTACATGCTGGCCAGCTGAATGGAGAGTTGAGAAAGGTTGACGCTATACAGGGGAGGCAAGGGGCCGTGTGTTCCATACAAAATATTACCAGGCTTCTGCTCCACCATCCGCTTAGAGTATGCACACAGCTTAGACTCCAGCACCTGCAGACATAATTTTTGTGTTTATTTCTTTTAAAACTCTTCCAATCCAATGTTTGACACTTGATTATTGTCTCAGTCCCCGTTGTGGTATAAATGTGCACATACCTGCATCAACTGCATGGATATCTCATATATTTCTCTGCTGGTGTCTGAGGCTTTGAACAGCACCAGATTGAGCAAAGTCACAAGGTCACATGGATAATTCCTGGAAAAATAACCAGAAATAGTTGTTAGTTGTTGGTTCCAATGAAAGCAGACTTAGTGAATGTTAACAGCAGTACACTGCACATACTGGTGAATAATTCATTGGTTAAACTTCTGCCAATTTCCTGTAAGACTAATAAAACTAGGCTTTTCTAAGTACTTATTTTAAAAATGCTGCTAAAGTCTTAATGATGTTTTAGACAAAAACTACACTTTTCTCTGTGGATTCTAACCATACCTGTTACCGCAGACAGTGGCGATGGCCTTGAAGCAGCCAGATGCCAGCTGGTAAGACCCAGTGAAACAACGATCCACAGCCCAGTTGAACAGATTGATTTGGTCTGGGTTCAGCTCTAAGAGCAGAATCACCACCTCGCAGCCCAGACGGTGCACCTAGAGCAAAAACATGTTGTCATGTATACTAATCCACTGATTTAAAAACATAATAAGCAACAGTAACGGAAAAAACATGAGACACTGAATCCTAATTTTAGAACAAAATGTTAAATAAGTTAAAGGTAAGAGCAGATCCCAGATTTGACCTACTCTTATGTCGTGGCAGGCCAAGATGTTGTCAAGCCATTTGTAGAGATAGCCGTCAGTGGATAGACCCACGTTGTCAAACACAGGTCCACAACACAGGACTGCTGACATGGCCTGGGTGACAAAAGTTGAGTTAAGTTAATGCTAAAGTTTCTGTGACAACAAAAGTAGAGAAACATAAGCAGTGTTTTGGAGTATGGATGCCTCTTACTTTAAGAGCACAGTACTGGTAGCGCGTGATCTGGTGGTTACGGTCGCTGTAACGATCAAGGGGTGTAAACATGACACTGAAGGGTCCAGCCCACTGGCTGAAGAGGATGAAGAGATGGTGTCGCAGAGACTGCTGAGGGAAGAGGAAGCGCCTGTGGTGGACTGCACAAGTGTAAGTGTGAGAAAGAGAGAGTCATTGAGTGACAAAGAGGAGATTGCTAAATTACTACATCTATTACAGAAAAAATATGTATTATAATATTTAATAAAATAAATAATAAAATAAATAAAAGAAATTGAAGAGAACAGAATAGGCACAAAATAATTTACCAGGAACACACTGGATGAGATTGGCCACCATCCCACTGAAATGGGCTCTGATGTCTTTAAGCACATCCAGCTCCTTCTCATTCTCAGCCTCCAGAAGCATCCGAGTTAGGTCGACATACTCAAGAAACAAGGCACCCAATGCCAGGGAATCACGCTCCAGTGCTCCATTGGTGCTGAAGAAGAGGATTAGAGGTTAAAGAGATATTTTTTATGCTAATGGGAATGTTGTACATTACGTGTGTACTGATGGGGAAACTGTGAATTATTGGCATAATAATACAGTATATTAATAATTATATTAAGTGGCATAAGCTCATAAGGCCAAGTGTATAAGAAAAGGTGGAAGACATAAAACAACTGGAGTTGTTTTGATGTGCTACCTGTCACTGATAACTCCTGCATTAGCCAACAGTTCAAAGATCCTCAGCAGCTGCAGCCTGAGAAGATCCCTCCTCTCTCTGCGCTTCTTGTTCTGAAAGCACAGACAGGTTTTCAATTTACAGCTAAATTGGGGAGGATGATTAAATCTCCATGTTGAATTGTTTAATAAAGGGAAATGCCATTAATTTATAGTAGTAGTAATCTGTCAATTCTCATAAATAAGTATAGGAATGTGCCAAATGTAGAGTATATACTTATTGTCAGCAAACAATATGTACTATGCTACATGAAAGATTTGCACCCTTATTAACTGGTGTTTTTAAAAGAGGTGTGAATCTGGATTAACATTATACTTCATCTGATGTGTATTTTTCACAATTTTCTGTCTGGCACCAATAAATTAATCTAATTCAGTTTCTTTGCTGTTTGTTTCTTTCACACTGTTTGTAAGTGTGTTACCTCGGGCCTACGTTCCAATGCTTCCTTCATCAGCGGATGGAGTTCTTCCACTAGCTCCCTGTAGACACACAGGATCAGATAATAATTTGACTGCCCCACTACTGAGCTAATGATTTTGATTAACTCTCTCTTCTATGTACATGGGAAGTGAATTTGTGTAACCTAAATGTCACATACCCTAAAACCACTAATACTAAAACATGATAATGTCAGACAAATATGTCTGGGGCGCCCATAATCTCTTTAACAACAAAGGAAAACCTTTCAGGTTAAAAATAGAGGATCTCTTTTAAAATTAAATACCTCTCTTTCACAATACAACCTCTGTACTTCGAAAGAATGTGATACATCTCTGTCACTCTAAGAATTCCCCTGTATTTAGCAGTGAAGGTTTTTTTCTTCTGAATGTCAAAGAGGCATGCAGCAGATTTAGGGAAGTGAAGAGCAAAGAGTAAACAGACACATAGGAACAAAGAGATGAAAACAAACTAATGAATGTTTTCTATGTAAGACATAACTAGCACATCATCATTTTTCTCTTGTAATCTTATATATCCACTGCCTTCATTTCAGCCTCTGTGTGTTTAAAGCAAAACTTCACACCACAGA
Source organism: Helostoma temminkii (assembly GCA_900302695.1). Lineage (NCBI taxonomy): Eukaryota > Metazoa > Chordata > Actinopteri > Anabantiformes > Helostomatidae > Helostoma > Helostoma temminkii. The sequence continues at coordinate 92,066 of OMLM01010267.1, read as the reverse complement.
ACAGACCCAGGACAGTGATAGTGACATCAAACAACTTTTTTGTGATATTTTAGTAAATAAAAACAATATTTAGCACTTGATCCAAGCCTAACATATAGGAAGAAAGTTGTGTGTTCTAGTACCTGAACACCAGAGCATTTGTGCACCCAAAACCCAAAACCAGAGACTCTGTGATCTCCAAACTCTCAGCTCTCATCAGTGGGACAAGTTGCTTCAGAAGCCATGCTACCGAGGGGGTGCCTATCACCTGGGAAATAAAAGAAATATATTTAAAAATGCATCAGAACGACACATCCATTCAAATTCAAATTATATGTCTAGGCAACATTAATAGAAATCTGATTCAAATTTACAAAAACCTGTGAATACTATATACATTTTAACTATAATAGTAATATAATATCAGCATCAAAGAGTACAAGCCCTTTAATCAATGTCCAGGTAAAGATATGTGCTTTTAAATGCCTTTTCTTCTTTAGGAGGATTAATACTGACAGTGCCAATAAAAAATTTAGACAAATGTTCTCATTATTCTTCATAATTCATATCACATTAATCACTGCAGAGAAATGCTACATTAAATATTTCCCTTAAAGCTAAAATGATTAATCAAAGTCAAATCTGCAACTATTTTGACAGTCAATTAGTCTTTGAAAGTGATTTATTTAACAAAAGAAAATCTTTCTTTGGTTGCCTCTTTGCCTGTGTGAGAATCTGCTGCTATTTTCTTTTACTATTTTTTATTATTATTTTACACTGCTACTTAGGCAAAGATATCTGAAGACATCAGTGTCAAGAAAATCCTAAAGGTTTGTTTCTTATCAGGACAAACACACACCTTGTTATCATAGGTGACACTGCCGTCAGGTGTGGTGGCTGTGATTTCTGGTGTGGAAGCTCTAAGATGGCCAGGAGACATGATGCTCGGCCTAGCCACTCCTAGACACAGGATCAGGTAGTTACGCCACAGTGAGATGTAGCTGTCACTGGAGCCTGCCGTGCTGGTCTTCTTAGCATTGACTGGACTGCTGTAGAGATAGAGAGGAAGAGGAATAAGTAGGTAGTCAGTCAGTTTAATATTTCATAACTTATTTGTATGATAATTATATGGTCACAGATGTTTTGCAGTGTGCTCCTCGATTATAGTTGTTATTTTGGTTCATTAAGTAACTAAATACCAGAAAGATTGTGCTATTAATGTGTGTTTATGTACTTGGGGTCAACCAGTGGCAATAACAGCTGTAGCCGTGTGAAAACGTAGGGCCAGGCGTATCCCAGGGCAGTAGGGCAGTGTTTGGGCAGGTGCTCCTGCCGCAAGAAGATGTGCAGACATAGCACCCACGGGTCTTTCACACACTGAGCGAAGATCCAGACGTGGCTTGGGCTTTTCACGTCGTATGAACTGCTCACCAGTCGAGCCGACCACTCCACCAGCCACTGGAGGTCAACATGGTGGCTGAGTGGCAAAGTGGACTGAGGGAGGGAAGGGGAAGAATTTAAGAATAATACAACAAAACAACAAAAGGGGATGATGTAAATTATTGACCAGATGCTCTAATGTCACTGATAAAATCTAAACACAAACACACTTACTGAGTCAGAGACAGCCACGTGAACAAAGCTGTCCATCACAGCTGGGCTCAGCTGGTCCATGACCTCTATCATGGGTTTGTCATCGTCCTGAGGGAAAGACGATTGCAGAATCAGTTATTTTTGTCACAGCATCATACAATGTGAGTGAATTCACTGGACGCATATGATGCATCTCTAATCACAGCCATGATCACATGGTTCTCCCTCCATTTTGCTATTTCCATGTCCATCATCTTTGGTTTCCTACACTGTACCTCAGCATGTCCTAGAGATGTGAAAAGGCAACGTATTTCTCTTAACACGCCAACTGCCAGCTTCCTTGTGCTGATCTGACATGAGCAGAGGAGCAGCAGAGCCAGACCCTCAACCGCATGCAGCACTGAGCAGTGAGGACTTCGTTCTGGCATCCTGGGGCTGGCCTAATGGAGAGGAAAGGCACAGAGAGAGGAGAAGTTACTATAGGCTAACACACACTCTGTAAATCACTTGATTGACCATTCATTCAGTCATCTTCTGAACCGCTTAGTCCCTGCAGGGGTCACGGGTGTGCTGGAGCCTATCCCAGCCGGCTTACGGGCGAGAGGCGGGTACACCCTGGACAGGGATTGACCACTTAACTTCTATTCATTGTAACTGATGCTTCACGGGACGAAACTCAATTTTAGCACCAAGATGCATCAGTGAATCAATGTGTTTCAAAACAAAGAAATTGAAAACAACCATATTGCACAAGATACAGTAAATGGACAAAGAACATTTGTGTTTAAAAATAATTCTTAGATTTAGGTAATTGTTGTAACATTATGACTGGTGTAAGTGGGAAAAAGAAGTGTGACTGTCACCAAGTTAAATGTAGCTTCATGCTGTACAAACCTCAACTCCACCTCGCATTTTCCCCTGGAATTGCAGAGCTAACCTCCACTGTGTAAGCAGCTGGAGAAGGAGCTTCACAGATGCATCCTGCAGACCCTGGTGTGTGTCTTGGACCTAAAATAGTTCAGAGAGGAACAAGAATAAATGCTTTTTGAATCACTCCAGTTGTATCAACCTACTTATAAACATTACCATAGATAATTATGGCAATGTTTTATGGGATTTAAAACAATTAACACAGAAAAAAGTGCTGTTGTAGCAACCTACATTTTCTACATTGGTTCTCAATTTGACCTGGATTCTAAATACATTATAACTGTGTTATATTAGCAACAACTGATGTTGTTTGTGACCTTTTAAAATGTGAGTGTACATTTATCATGACTCATATACATCACTCAGACACAATAAAAACTATGCAGACCCAGACCACATGCATAATGTCTCTGGTGGAAAAATTATTCTAGCAAATTTAATCCTATCCTCTCATGTCTAAAATTAGCACCCCACAACAAATGCAGAATATAATCATTTACTGTCTGTTTTAATGTACTGCAGGTTACTGTCAGGCTCAGTTATACCTCGCGCAGAAGGAAATGTGTGTAACCAAAGAGGACGTCTTCCCTCCAGTCTGAGAAATCCAATAACAAGCTCTGCAAGGAGTTCTGGGAAATAAGGCGAAGCTCATCATCCATGTGCACTGTAAGTCTGAGGGATAGATGACAACGTATAAACAAAAATGATCGAAGATATCGCTGTAAATGACTATGCTTGTGAAGATTGTACATAAGTTCTACAAACCAATTAAAAACAGAAGTGACCCGAGATACAGAGATGAAGCTGCCTGTCTGTAACTCACCGTGAGAGCAGGTCAATGAGCTCAGGTTTGGACATGCCATCAGGAAGGATGCGAGGAATAGCAGCCACACACGTCCTGAACAGGTCAATTTTAGGCTTTCTTTCACCACTGTCAAAGACGGAGGGATGTTAAGTTTAACAGGAAAAGTTAGTTGTTTTTTTACCTCAAATACGTAATGGTTGTGTTTGCAAGAATTAACAATATATAATCATAAAACACATATTTATCAGGCACTGGGCCAAAAGCAAAAAAAACAAACATATTTTAAACTATTTTACATGACGGAAATGGAAACCATGTGTTTTGCTAGCAAAAACTAGCAAAGCATGCATTTGCAAGCACAACAGAATATCCATCTGCACTTTGTAGTCACTTACGTTATCATGTCCTCTGGTTCTTTGTTAAGCATCTGTACACTGGTGAGCATCATGCAACGTCCCACCTCCTTGTCCAAGTGCCGAAGAATGTTATCCAGAGCCTTTCTTACCTGGGAGTAGTACAAAGACATGCCTGTGGGGGAAAAAAGTCAGTGCACAGAGTTAGAGATTACAGTTAAATTCCACCAATTTGAATGCCTACAGACAGACACAGACCTATTAGTTTGGCTTCTTCTTCAGTAAGAGTCTTGCTGAGATAAGTTTTCTTCTTCTTCAGAGAGTTTCCAGAGGGCAGAGTTGCTCCTGTGTTGGGCATAGGAGGTTCTCCATCCTTCTGTTGCAGAGCATCTGCTATCACCAGGAATGCCCTCAGACCTATGTTCATACGCTGGAACACAGACAAAGCACAGCGCCCTTACAACATACCAGAGAGAGAGCTTGGGGTAGTTAGTATATGTGTTTTTTTTGTTTTTTGGCTTAATTAAAATAAACAAATGTATAAATAACGGCACATTAAAGAAGTTGCATTGGTCTATACCTACTATCTGTGGAGCTCCCCCTAAAGCTGCAGTGATTTTAATGGTTTGTTTCTGTTCACAGGACCAGAGTCTTGTCTCCACATTGCACATAATCAAACAAAGTATATCTCTACTAAGTCTATTCATTCTGGACTATACCATAATAAATCAAAGCCCCCAGAAAAACAATGCTGTTCTTTGACTTGGCTGACTGGAGACTACAAATGAAAACTGGAAAGCTTGCCTTGCCTTATGGCTGGGGGGATACCCTGTTGATGTGTGTGCAATTGTGTGAACAGGATTGAATGTCGGTCTATTTTCTTTTTTACCTCTGGGTTGAGACTGAAGGCTTTGGCAGGTTTCCCAACACTCAGCAGGTCAAATATGATCTCCTTCATGGCAAAGTCCAGTCTCTCCTGAACAGTGAACAAAAATACACAAATGTATTGTGAGGCAGCATGTACATGCATCTGGTATCACAACAGGGACTCCACAAAACCTTGAAAAGCCAAGAGGACATCCAAATGAATTAGTTCAAGTTCAATTTTCAAAACCTTAGCCACACAAATGTGATTGTGAACGTGAAATTCTTGATAATGCTGTATTTCCATTATTTAACCAGTGCTACATTTATATTTAGTTGACTCCACACGAAACACAGAGAGCCTGTTTTTTGTCCTTTGAGCTAAAGCAGAAATTAGCAACATACATCTGGCAAGATTGTACATGTGTGCAAGTTTTATACACACCTGAGCAATAAACTGGATGATCTTGACAAAAATATTAAGAGGCATGTCTCTGGGCACAACGCTACGACTCCCTTTAGGAAACAGAGTGGTGGTGATGGATGTCAGACGACTGTGAAGAAGGACAGACAAAAAAGGAGGGAAGGAGCATGAGTTAAATATCTAAAGAAAAATTGCATGTTCCACTGGAAATCATTTTTTTAATAAGCAATAACATGAAGCTAAAAACCTCACAAGTTTCAAATTAAATATTGGATTTTACTGATGATTATATGTGGCCGTTACCTCTGTGTCCCAGTGTTGCTCTCGCACTTTATCCGTATCATGTAGACCCACAGCAGGCGATACAGTGATTCCAGAGCCACACGTGCCATCTTGGGGTCTTTGTTCTGCATTCAAACATATGCAGACAACAAATTTAACAACAACAAAGTCGCTGTGCTGAGTGATGCAATTCTTCTCAGCCAAACAAAGCTTCTGAGATAAATGAGAGAGTACTTTGTAAGGCATTGCCTACATTCTGTACTTGCACACAGGAATATACTGTACTCACTAAAGATGTTTTCTTCTCAACATTTACATTGTGACCTGTAGTCAAACTTGTGTTTCTGTTGAGACATTGTAATCTATACAAAAAAACACTACGATTCTTGCATGTGTAATGGTTTAGACAGAAAGGCTGACCTTAAGGTTAGAGAGGCAGTTGTTGAGGAAAATGTGCCAACGGCTGAGGAAGAACTGCTTCTGACTGACACAGAGCAGGCAAGTCACCAGAGGATACAGAGCCTGGTGTAGAAACACAAAACAAATGGGAAAAATTTGTATCAGACAATTCATATGGCATGTAGTAAAGGTATCAGTGTATCCATAGTGAGTCAAATATGGTCTAATTTCTGACCTCTTCCTTTGTCATTTAATAACAGGGGCCACATTATTAAATTTTTAACATTCACAATAATGTTCCACTTGTTTCAGGCTGTTTTAAAGTTTAAAGTTATCTCTATTATGTCTTTCTCTCTCTTTAAGTAAGTCAGTTTGAAAAAAACAAGTTTTCAAGGCAACAGCGATGCAAACAATACTTTTTACAAAGGAGTAGGCACTCAGTTTGTAGTCTGTTCAATCATTCGACAAAGGCATGTAAGTCTGCATGCACATCATTGTTAAATACAGATTCCTTTCTAATAAGCATGTGAGTCTAGGTTACACCCTTGTTATAAATGGTTTTGGAAATGTTAGGTTTCATTAGCAAATCATTTAGCTGTCACTCTGTATCAGTGCTGATATCTATAATATTCTTTCTTCCACTTCTTGGTCTCCCCTTTCTCAGGCACTCACAATGTGAAAGAATAATAATTACAGGAATGCACCAGATTAGTGTCATTCCTATCGTGTCTGTCTGTTCCATGTCAAATCTACTTTGACATGGAAGGTTATTGATTGTTTGCATGCCTACGCGCTGATCATTTGGAAAAAGTAAAAAACAGTGTTATGAATTAAAAGGATTGGTTAGTTGGGGTATTTGGAGAATTTATCAAAGGAAGCACACGTGCTGGCTGAGTGACAACTGTGCAGATCTGAAGATACAAGTCTCTGGCACAGACGGAGGAACCCGTGTACATATCACAAATAGCACATGAGCAGCAACACATTTGATGTGTTGAGACTGATGTTATGCTTTGTTATCAAATTTGGCTGTGGAATGCAGCTGAAAGGTGAGCCAACATTTAGTATAGAACGACAGGGATACCTTGCTTTAGTAACTATTCCTGTGCTAGACTTTAAAAATCTCTGTCTTACAAATCATTTACTATAATAAGATTTTTTACTAATTTTTGTTCAACTGGTTTAGATGGACATTTATGAAAGATTTAACATGAGATCAAAACATATTCAAACAAATCAATTTTAATTGGAAAGGTTTTTTTAAAAATTACTTACTTACTTACTTACTTACTTAAAAATCCTGACAATTAAACTGACAAGTTTTATGCTCGTTCATGTAAGACCACTATCTTAATAATGGAGCTGTACTGCATCTAATTTGTTGATTCTCCTACTTGCTTCGCTATTGTGGATAAATATTGCCCACCTGGAAGCGCTTTAAAAACTAGCCTTTGTGTTACATGTAGTCCAGACTCCTTCCAATGGAGAGATAAAAGCCCACATGTTGGAGGGTTAGAGTAAGTGCTTTCACCAATTGCTGGTAATGGAGAGGAAATGAAGAAAGATGAGCAGTGATGAAAAAGTATACAGGGAAAAAATTACCAGAGAGTGTTTCTTCCTAGAGGACAGGTCCAGTGTTGTATCGTACAAACTCTCTACGAAGTTTCGTAGACATGGCACGTTCACCTCATTTTTCACAGTCTGGGAGAACACAACATTGGATACACATAAATACATACAAATCTGTTTTCACTAGTGCCCTTATCGTACTATGCTTGATGCATCCTGACAGAAAAGATAGCGAGTTGCAAGTTTTAGCTTTGCATTATATATTTAGAGCAGTAGACATACAGTACTGTATACAGGCAGACTTTTTGTGTGGTGTACGCTGCATAGTGGTCTGACAAGTAAGGGTGAAGTGCACTTACAGCAGCTACAGGTACAAGTATCTCCACAAAGAGCCCAGCTAATGAGTGCTTGATGTCTTTATCCTTCACCTCCAAGAAATACTGTGCACACTCCTGCAGATATAAAGAGAAACAGTGATGTGCAAAATACAGTATCTACATTATATAATAATTCTGTGAATGCAAGGTCATTGGCACCAATAGCTTTTTAATTAAGGGATGAGGAAACGAGAAACATTCTCACTACTGCAAATACCATTACCAGGCCATTAAACAAGGCACTTACATAACTTCTAGTTCCTTCAGTGTCAGTTATTCATTACAGTCCATTGGCAAGTAGAACATAGAAACCACAAAATTCCAGCTCAGCCTACCTGCATGAACAGGAAGGAGGCTTCAAAGTCTTCTACTGGGTACATTTTTATACGGAAGAACTTGAGTCCCATTATAAGGCTGATGGTGGACTGGATGACATAGGGGCTCTGCTCCTTCTGTTTCAGTTCCTTTAGCTCAGAAATGAACTTCTTCCTCACTGCTGGAAACCTGCCGAGAAGATTGTGACCAGATGTGAACAGTTGCTCTATGCTCAAGTTTTAGTAAATGTTACATCCAGGTCTCAGCTGAAAGATGGTACATTTATTGGAACTACTACAACAAAGCAGCAGGACTATATTTAGAATGGAATCTGGAGGGGTGATGTGGGGGAATGTGTATGTGTGTGCACTTGTTCTTAGGGCGTCAGTGTTTTTTTTGCACATGCTTTTGCATGCTTTACCACAGCAGTTCAGTAGGTGGAACAGTCATCAGTCTTCTGAGATACTCATATAATGATCACTCACATAATGCAGAGAACAAAGTGTGTGTTCAGATTGTTCGCCATGTGTGCACTCAATATTTCCACAGCCTTGGTTGTTGATAATGCACACAAATAAGTAACACTGAAAACGTTGTTAGAAATGAACTAGAAATCTTAATTCAATTTTAAAATCAACATTGAAGACACTAAACACATTTAGTGCTAAACACATTTTCTAAAGTAGATCTCAATGTACTGCCTTGGATCCATTATGAGATTGATTGAGTTAAATGAGGTGATGGCTCAGACAGTATGTGTGTGTGTGTGCACGTGTATGACAGCTGTGTCAGAGCTGCCCTGTGAGTCCACACCTCCTCTTCCATCACAGTAATAACCTCCTGGAAAATGGGAACAGTGCTCATTTTTCATCACACACAGCATTACTCAGACAGAGGACCATCATCTGGAGTGTCATAATCCTTAGTATTTACCAACACACACAAAGCCAGACTACTAGCACACAGTGATGAGCAGTCATTACTTTCATTTTCTCACGTACTAAAATCAGACAGGCAGCATTTGTAACCTCTGTTTCTACTGAAAATGGGGTCAAGAGGAGAACAGGTAGCTACTGTAGTTACACATTTAATTTTCATAACTGACAAATCAGCCCTGAGCTGCAACATGACCTGGATTATAAATTGTGCCTTTCCTGAGAGCAAAGATATGACTCTAAAACATTATTCTGAACTGTAAAAATAAACAAATTCACAATTAAAACTGATCTGACAGACAACTTACATGCCTTGTGAATACTTCAACAAATATAAAGGAAAGGGTAATATTTTTAAGTACTGTAAACTACTGCCACAACCTATGTGGCAGACTGAAAATCCATGTTTCTACAAAATGAATTTGATCAGATACATTTAACCTCCTGAATATACAAAAGCACACATGCACAGTTAGTGTAGACAAACAGTACCTGGACTGAGCTACAACTCCCACTACTTCAGCATAGAGATCAGCCACTATGTGCATGTTGCCTGTGTTGGGTCCCAGATACCTAAGAGGTAAACACAAACATTAACATCAACTCAGTGAGTGAGGTTTAGTAGAACTCTGATATTATAAGTGTTTGCATAAATGCAAGTGGATGTCATAAGTTTCTATATGTTATTATTCTTACCCTTCCTTGTATTTGAAGTGCTTGAAAGCCAGGTTTATAACCTCCTGGATGAGTCCATCCAAAAGAGGATGGAGTGGGATCTGGATAGAAAAATATACTTTTATTTTGAATTCTGTCTAATACTTGATGGACATTTGATTAAAATATGAACAAATTAATTGAGCCATTTCTTCCTATTTTGCTCATAGTATTGAATCCAGGCCCGATCAAGAATACTGTACAATATATAAATGGCTCTGGGTATACGTTTCATTTAGTTAGTGTTTCACACGGGTCGAGTGAAAACTACTGAATCTGAACAACTAATGTAAATTACTCTTTCCTGTGCTTGTTGTAAAACCTTTTACACATTTGCAATATGCAGGTATCAGTTTTTACTGATTAAAATAAAGGTAAACAGTACCAAGTGTTTCCAGTGACTGAAATAACACTTGACAACAAACTAACAAGCTGGAGGAGACGCTGGATGTGCAGAATGGTTAGTCATCCTGTAAACTGAGACTCACCTGCTTTAATACTTCTATAAGCACTAGAGAAAAGATGAAGTCTATTGCCAGATCTCTTCGCTCCAGTAAGTAGTCTTTTTGTTGCTCATCACTGATAAAACAAGAGAAACAAAGGCATTATTTGTCACTGTAATAGCATTGATGCTGCATTGTGTTCCAAGTACATGTGCTTCTGAGGTGTGTGAGGAAGACAGGTCTGTGAATGAGAGAGTGCTGTTCTCACTTTTTGGACTTGGTGTTGGCCCTGGGTCGATATTCATGGGACTCATCTTCCAGACCGTTCTGCCTCTTGTACCAGTCAAAGAGGGTCCTCAACATAGACGGCAGACAGTACTCTGCCAGAGAACTCATACTGCTGATCAGCTGCACAGAAGGAAAGGAAAAGCAGGCCAAGATCACATTTATGATTAGATTTGTTTGACGAAAAGAAAAAAAATGGGCAGCAGGAATTAGTGGTGATGTGTCTGACAGGACACGTACCTGGTCGAACTGTGGATCCTCTCCTCTCTGCAGAGATTTGTTAAGTGGTTTCTCCTGTGATAAACAAGGAAAACATTAGTGGCCGAAGAGACAAGAGCACTTAAGACACCAAAGCCTTTCCACACAAACTTTGAAAAACAAACAATGTTCAAATGTTCTATCTTTCCTTTGAGATGTTGAATTCTCTCAAATTTATATAACAAGCACTTCAACTGGAGGACTGAGAATCTTTATAGACATATCAGGCCATAGTGCTATGAAACGTAAAAAAAAATGTAATAAAAGGCCTTTACACTATTACCGTTTATTTGGAAAGCCAAATACTAGTAAGTACAAATTAAGTTTCTGTAACACTTTGTCAGTGAGTCTAAAGGAAAACTGAAAGTTTGGCACTGTGGCACAGTGGTTAGCAATGTTAGTGGCTTTATGTGTGTAGTCTGCATGTTGTTCTCTGGCCTGTGTGTTCCCCTGGACACTCTAGCGTCCTCCCACTGTCCAAACACGTGCAGGTTAAATTAATTGGTGACTCTAAATTGCTTGTAGATGTGTGTTTCGGTCTGTCTCTATGTGTGGCCCTGCGATAGACTGGTGTGATATGTCCAGGATGTACCCCGCCCAGTGACAGCTGACATCAGCTCCAGCACCCTCACACCCCTTAACAGGATACAGTAGTACAGACACCAGATGGATGGAGGATTATGTTACAGTACATCACATATGTGGTACTATATGCAGTAAGTGGAATGCATTTATTTTTCTCTTTGTAGATTTGGAAATTATTTTTCTTAAAAATGTTGTTTTTTCTGTAATGTACTGATGTAGCTGTAGCTAGTTTCACCACAAATGCATCATGCATCACCAGCTAATGTCATGATAATTGACATATAGCAAATGGCTGTATGAACACTGACCGTTTGGGTTTGCTAATATGCAAAACAGTGCTTTGAATTTTGTAATTTCAAATATTAACACTGCTGCATCATAGAGACAAAAGATGTAGGTTGGACCTGTCTCGTGTGGAGTCAGCATACTTTACACAGGTTTGTGTGGGTTTCTAGCTCAGGCAAAATACTACCCATATATATGAATGTTTTTGTCTGAGCCCTGTGTTACATCGGCTGTTCCCTGGCTTTTGTCTAGTGCATGCTGGCATAAAATCCACCTGACCAGAAAATAGATATTTTATTTGGCCTGTTAGGCCATTTAATAAACAAATAAGTCAGTCAGTAAGTATCTACTGCACCACTTGACAGAAAATCCCACTGCACTTCCTCTGCTAAAATGCCAGTCTGTGTAATATAATCAGATGAAATGACAAAAATGTTGTAACATGAGAGCGACTGGATGAGGAACGTTATGAGAAACTGAAATCACTCACCAGTGGTTCGGCCATGATGATGCGAATTTTGCGTTCTGACACTAAGGTGAAGTTGGCAAACAGGCTTTTTAGGACGAACTCGCCCGGCTTACTCTCAGGATCCACGTTGACAGGCGCCATGACAACAGGACCCTTCCTCTCTCCAGAGGTTCCACTGACTGGGGGGAGAGGTGGCTTCAGTCCCACTGGAGAGGCTGGAGAGAGTAAGGACATGTGAGTCAGTGTTAAGCAAAACAATGTTTATCAGATATGTACCACTGCAGTACAGTAATACAACAGAAAACTTCAAAACATGATTATTCTCAGGCAAGTTCTGGGTGTTTGAGAAACCTTTACTATCATGTCTGTGCATTCAGTGAGTAATGTTTTGAAGAAGAACTGCAATTTTTGATGCAAATTTCAGCAATCAGCTAGCTAGGATACCTCCAAAAGAGGTACCTCTACTGCCTCTATGAGTCACAGCAATCAGTAATATTTTTTTTTATGTTTTCAGAATACCAGCATGAATGTGACTATTTCCCCCATGTCTCGCTCATGAACCCTTCTACTCTCCCACCATGTTCTAAAACACTTACATAGACTATAGAAAAGGTCAAAACTCCTCAGTCATGACTCGTTATGTTGTGTCTGTGTCCAAATTTAACTGGGTAAGCTTATCAGGCACATAGATGCACACATACATACACACAAATTAGCTGGGAAGACCCTTGTGATTACATCATTAGGGAGAATGGGCGCTATTAATTATCTCAAGACATAATAAACAAACAGGGAAAGAAATGTATACAGGGATCGGATGTAGTCTAAAAGGGGTATGAGTGAGACACAGACAACAAACAGACAGAAATAGCGAGTGGGAACATTTTCTGTCATGCATCTCAAAAATATTTATATGCCATTAAAATAGATCAAACATATCATTTGATCATCACTAACAAATAAGAAACTAAACTGATAAGTCAACTAATATGGTTAAAAAGAAAAAAAACTACACACGTACTTAAGGAGACTGGCTGCATCAGCAACCAACAAAGAAAGCCTGTGTGATTAAAGCAAATACGCAGGTTTGAGTTACAAAATATGCTGAGAAAAACAAAAGGCATAAAGATATTTGTTTCCATGAGGTGAGGCAAAGAAATAATTCACTGGAGCATTTGCCAGAAGTGGCTGTTGTGTGTGTTAACAACTCAGTTAGGTCTGACTGCCCTTTCATGACTGGTCATGACCACATGACCTGACCCCGCTGGAATAGGTGAGATGTACACAGATGCTAATTACCCGACAAGACAGGGCCTCATACGCAGCGATCTGTTTATGTGAAACCTGACCACATGAAAACATGCGTGCCCAAGAACACAAACCCGTGCAGCCTTACCAAGGCCCTTGATGAAGCTGATGACACTAGCCCTGCTCCATTTAGTTGGCACTTCCATGGTGCAGACAGTCAGAAAGACATGTACACAGCGGGTGGAATAGGAAGGAACGGTGGGACAGAGGAAGAATGGGACACTGGGAGAGGGTAGGAGGTTGTTTACAGGGTGTAAAATATAACTCCCATAATTAACAAATAAAAACTACTCCATGCAAGAGGTTAAAGCCAGAGAAGTTGTTTGTCTTTATGTCCAACTACTTCACCATAACTGTAACTACAGACATCTTAACTTAGGCAGCAACGCTAAAAATTTTGAAGCTTCATCCTTCAGGTAAAGAGAAACATGTGCCTGAATCGAGAAAGAAAATGATCATGACAGCAGCATCAGCGCTGCTTTCCACTCTCAATCCAGATGAAACAGGAAGATATAATAGTATCCACAGACCGGAAGAGCCATAGCCAGAGTGAAACTGCCAAAGTGCAGATGACTAGACATGTCAGAGCAGCGAGTGTTGCAATCACAGATGAGGAGATGGTCCCAAAGCGTCTTCTCAAAATGACAGGAGAGCCAAACAACTTTTTGCTTCATGAGCAAACTCCAAAATGCCAACAGAGATTAAAGATTTTTCCACATTCAGCTCCAGCAGAAGCTCGGGTAGATTAGAGCTTGCAGAGGGCCCCATGCTTGAGAGCTACTATCAGTTTCTAGTTTAGCTTCTGCTCAACCTCTGGCCTGCAGCCTCTTCCTTAAGCGACAGTTTCTGTGACCTTGGAATCCTTCAATCCCTTTGGAAAGTTGTACTGAAATAAAGTGCTTCTTTGAGAGCGGTTTTGTGGCTGTCCTTTAGTTGTCAGGAGCAGTTAAGTAAAGTCTGCTCCCTGTGGAGATCAAACCAGAAGAGTTGGGCTGGAATTTCAACACTGCCCCGAGAGAGAGGCGAGGGGAGGAGGAAGGCACTATATATAGACCACTGGCGGTCACTCTCTTACATACCCACCACTCCCACTGACCCCTACTCATACACAAGTGTACACACATGCAATTGCAGACACACTCACAGATACACAAACACACATAGAGTAGATGTGCATAAAGTCATGTGGTTTAACTACACAACTAATGGCGCTAATCTAATTCAGTTAATATAGTAGAGACAATTTGTTAAGGCTTGTTAGTGACATGAGTTTAAGGTGTGTGTGAATGTGTTCTTGCATGTGACGTGTGTGTGAACCTTGCGTGCGTCAGTGAAGAGATGAGAGTAGGAAGACTTAACGGTGTCCAGCAGAGCTGTCGATACAGCACACTAATACACTTCCCGGACCTTTGTAGACGTTTGGATGACTCAGCATTTTAAGAGATTGATCAGCAAAAATCTGTCATGACTAGTCAATAAAACTGTACGTGGGTTTACATTACATTTTATAATCTTAAGGCAGGGGGTAAGAAGTCCAGTAATGCGTACTAAAGCTTAAATCTGCCATCTTTAAACAACACTTTGTCTCCTTATTAACTGATTTTAAGTCATTCTGAATCAAATATGAACCATCTGTGTTGTGTTTTCACCTTACATTAACTACTCTGTAATGTGAGCATGCTGCAGCTGACTGATCCAAATAGTACTGGCTGTGGGTAGAATTGGACGGTCCAAACAGTCCAGCCCCAAATACAACCATGTCAGTTAACTGGTTAAATTGAAGATAAGCATGTGACTAATTTTAAAATACACATTCCACCAAGCAGAACACTTTATCTGTGTGAAAGCAAGAAAAACATGCACTTTAGCTCTGTCCTTTTTTATTATTGATTTGAGTGTCAAGAGTCAAGAGTTCCGTTACAGAGATACAGCAAAGCTCAAACATTTAAATGTTGTCAAAGACCCCTGGTTTTATTGTGTGTTAAGCTTCTTAACCTGCAACATGATCTGTCAGTATGAAATCAGTGAGAGGCTGCAGCCTCCTCTCTGTTTTGGTTGGGTTGCTGCTGAAAGGACTTTTATAATAAAATTATGTTCAACAATAACAAATTATCTTAGCAAGCACTGGTTAATTTACATTGTAATGCAATGACCAAAAAACTCTGCTCTAATAATATAAAAAACACAGGAAAGGAAGGTGGGATGATATTAAATAGTTCCTCCCACAGATTTTGTGTGAACTGTTTGGACCTGCAGTGATATTTATAGTAGCTGTTTAATAAAATGATACGTCTGAGCAACACGTTATACACCATAAACCCTGCAGATGTGAAT